>OZ025253.1:2479950-2505492 GCA_964019135.1 Arenicola marina | reverse complement strand
GAGGCAGTGTGGACAGATTGAGGCTCTCCGGGCAGCAGGCTAGGGGCGGCTGCAGGAGAAGGCATGAGGGTGTCAGATGGTGAGGCAGTGTGGACAAATTGAGGCTCTCCGGGCAGCAGGCGAGGGGCGGCTGCAGGGGAAGGCATGAGGGTGTCAGATGGTGAGGCAGTGTGGACAGATTGAGGCTCTCCGGGCAGCAGGCGAGGGGCGGCTGCAGGGGAAGGCATGAGGGTGTCAGATGGTGAGGCAGTGTGGACAGATTGAGGCTCTCCGGGCAGCAGGCGAGGGGCAGCTGCAGAGGAAGGCATGAGGGTGTCAGATGGTGAGGCAGTGTGGACAGATTGAGGCTCTCCGGGCAGCAGGCGAGGGGCGGCTGCAGGGGTAGGCATGAGGGTGTCAGATGGTGAGGCAGTGTGGACAGATTGAGGCTCTCCGGGCAGCAGGCGAGGGGCGGCTGCGGGGGTAGGCAAGGAAGGGAGGGAGGGGGGGGGGTGGCGGGGGAGGGGGGATGTGTTCGTGTGGTTATATTCTGGGTGGGGTGTCTATTAATCAAAGTGGGAGTGTTAATAAGTCATCACAATAGAGGCACAACAAGCGAGGGGTGATTAACGAGGGAGCCCTCCCTAGGCCCCCCCCCCGCACTCCCCCGCCGGGCTCTTCAGTCGGCGTCCCATCTTACCCTTGTGAGCGTTACCCCCCCCCCCCCCTCCCCGCCCAACCCCTACCTTCTTTCGCTGTCCTCTGGTCTTCCCCTGGATTGTCCCACACAGCCTGCGACTCCCTCTCTTTCTTTTCTCCTATCCCTTTTCTCGAAATCCTGTCCCCACCCTTTCCCTCTCACATGCCCTGTCGGCCACACTTTCTCTGCTATGCTCATCTCAGCCACACCCTCTCCTTTCTATTCCTTTCCCTTCTTTCACAGTTTGCCCATGATGTCTCGCCACCCTCTCTCCCCACGTGGACCCTCTCTCATGCCCTTTCATCACACTTTCCTACCTCTGCCTCTCTGCTTCATCACCCTTTCACCTACCCCCCCCCCCCCCATCCCCTCTCACTTTCCAAGATTTACCCCTTTCACCCCGCACGCCATGACCCCCCTAGTCTGATATAATAACATTCCCCCAGTCCGTGACCCGGCCACGTCCCCCTGGGATGCCCGGGGAGGGGGTTAGGGTTGGGGTTGGGGAGGGGGGGGGGCATCGCTACAGGGACTGCAGCTAATCGCTCTCACACCCGCATTCCATGGGGGTGGGAGGGGAGGGGTGTCCCGCCGGGTCCCGCCCATCGTCCAGAGCGGAAATTAAAGCTAATCCAGGAGTCAAAAGGGTGGAGCGATGATAGAATAGCCACGGTGATCCAGAACACTGGAGGCTCCATCGGTGGCATTATGACACTCGACACCCAGGTACAACAGGCACGACCCCTAGCGGATTGTGGATGAACCAGTGGCAGATTACCACCGTAGGGATCTGAGAGGTCAAGGGCTGGCAGGACGTCTGTGGGTCACTGCTCTAGGGATCTGACGGGGACAAGAATCGAAGGGCGTCCTTGAATAATTGCTTTAGGGTTCTGATGGATTACCCGCTGGAAGGGTGGCCTTGTGGAGTGTGGCTTCAGGGGTACTTTAGTGATTGGCAGAGACGATGACGTCACAGCTACACATGTCGCCACGCACAGATAGATTTAGCGAACAAAAAAGCATATACTGCGATTAAATACCGCCTTTTAAATACCGGATTTTTTCCTAATAAAATATGACATGAAACTACATGTCGCAAAAAGTCACATAGGAGAGGAACCTCATTTTCTGATGACTTCCGCCCACGATCTCGCGCGATTACTCATCCTCACGCGTCGTGCCTGTCACCATAGCAGGCTCCACCCCTGTAAGTTCACCCTTAGTTTGTCTTAAATCTGTCTTATGCACTCCTTCCCAACTCCTCCTCTCCATGACAACCGGACATAAATTAGGGACGCCGACATTTCTTCCCCTCGCCCACCACTCCCCACTCCTTACCCCCATCCCGCTGTTGTTCCACTTGGCACTCATTACCTCTCAGAGATTTACCCTAAGGCAGCTGACTTGCCTTTGCCAGCCACGGCAGCATACCCCCGCCCCCCCCCCCCCCTTCTACCCAGGCCTTTCATGTGGTTACTTAACTCAATCAGAGATGCCCCACATCCGTCAGATCAGACCTACCAGTGCTAGCTATCCCATGGGTAACGTTTCAGCCTTTGGCCTTCCGGTTCCTTTCACCAGTTCCAGCATGGAGGGGTTTCAGACCAACCCTGACATTACCCCCCCCCCCCCTCCCCCGCTTCCCCGTCCCCCATTGGGCACCTATGGACAGCGACGTAATCCTCCAAAGTCTCTCCTCCCCATCCTCAGCATGTCAACATGGGAACCATACTATGTTTCTCGTCACGTGGCTATTGGGCTCACACTGTGTCTCATTATTTCAGTTACACTACGACCCACACTACGACCCACACTACGACCCACACTACGACCCACACTACGACCCACACTACGACCCACACTACGACCCACACTACGACCCACACTACGACCCACACTACGACCCACACTACGACCCACCTTTAATTAGTTACCAATTCAATGTAACAGTATTCTCAATCAAATGGCCACTGACACCTTTTCGTACATGCTCTGTTTCCTTTGGCAATTGAATACATAGCGTTAATGCTCTTCTACAACAAATGTGAAGACCGCGTCTTCTTCTTTGTCCACATTTCGTTTTCTTTTTCTTATATTTATTTCACACTTGACAGGTTAACAGTACTTGCCACAAGACAGGATAATAAAACAGATTTCAAGTATTTGAGCATACATCAAGTTGCTTTCGAATCAATTAAGGAAGATTAGTTTTTGTCAGTCTGATAGATGTACAGTATACGCAGGAAGTTACACCATGATAAAGCGGTGACCTCCCCCCACCCATTGCCTCTCAGTGCCACGCTGGTCGCTGATGAATGGCGAGGGTTGTACAGGCCCTAATGGCTCACACCCGTCCTAATAGTGCCTCCATAAATTGTCTGATTTCTGTTTTGTAGACACCCTATACACACTGTACCATCTGCTTTAAAACATGGCCGGGTCACGAGAGTCAGTATTACATGACGTGTGGTTGGGTCATCGTAGTACATATTGACCAAAAAGACGAGACTTGTGTCTAACGACCTGCAATAGATACCGAAAATGCTTCAAAAAATAATATTAAAGAGACAAGCTTCATTTGTTATAAAAATGCGACCCTCACGGACAGAGGGGGTGGGATAAGGTTGGATGGGGGGGGCGGTATTTATCCAACACATATAGCTGATGGGTCTACACTCCCGCTGTTAGAAAATGAGGAAATTTACATGCTAGGCGGAAGGAATATTAACTATTTACACCACAGCGCCCTCTCCCGGGATATCAAACACCTACCCGGCCGTTATGTTGCCATAGCGACACGGCACTTCACGTGATTTGGAGCCCCACGCGAAAATGGATTTCATATAAATATTCCAGACCGCGGCATCCTCTCCCTAGATGCCCCAGTCCAGGAGCGCGGGATGCCCCCCCCCCGGCCCGCGCTCCCCTCTGCCAACAGCCAACAGGCAACTAGTCAGCCAAGTCATCTGCATTATGAAGTACTTCTTCGAATTTTTCGTGTTCTCTCTTTCACGTTTTCTTCGTTGTATTATTCAAGCGTAAGATAATTCCAGTAAAGGCGTCTCTGTGGAAAGGTGGAGGGGGCGGGGTGGGGGGCGGGGTGGTATGGAAGAACGAGAGACTTGGGAGAGGATGATAGGGGAGAGAGATGAGGGGGGAGGGGGGGGGGGTGCCAATGGTAGTGTGGATCGACGTTTGTCTGGATAGCATTCCTGGGGATGTGGCCCAGAGGGGTGGGGAGGGCTGAGGGAATAGGGGGTGAGGGGTTGAGGGCTGGGGGGCTGAGGGGGTGCGGCCCAGAGGGACTGAGGGCCTGAGGGGCTGAGGGGCTGAGGGGATAAGGGGCTGGCGGTTAAGGGGATAATGGGCTGGAGGTTAGGGGGGTAATAGGCTGGGGGTTAAGGGGAATAAGAAGCTGAAGGGCCCAGTCGCCATCACGCCCACATAATCTAATAAATTGTGTCCAACACCCTGTCCGAACACCCGGAGCGCCTTGGACACGGACCGGGACTCCATGTCTGGCTGCCTGGCGGAGACCCACGAGGGTGACCCGCCTAATAACAAGGGTCTCAAAGGTGCCGCCTCCATGCCTAACGCGGGGGGTCGTTACCAGGGTAACCCGCCGCCCCGACCACGTGGCCGGCTAATCTGTCCCGGGATCAGGGCGACCAGGTCAGAGTGGCGCCGTCTGACGGCAGGCAGGGAACAATGTCAGATTAGTTATCTATTTTATTTTGCTCGCCATTCTGGGAAAAACTGCTTGATATGTTGCATATGATACATTGGAATCATAACGTAATATACATATCAGGAATTGTTGCAGCTACTTTAGTCCTGCAAAGCGCAACGATGTGATTTAGGAGTTCTTTCCAAAAGAGTAAGATATATTATGATGTATGCGAGCGTTGAAGGCCAATGCGATCAAGTTGAACCCAGCCCTGTTCCGTTAACGGGAGATGCAGATCACACCGTTCGAATGAGCGTCAAGGAAAAGGTACACGGTGTCAGAACTATGGCGGCCATATTTGTTGACACGTGGCGGCGCGTTACTCACCCGCGCCATTGTTGAGACGTGGCGGCGCGTCACTCACCCGCGCCATTGTTGACACGTGGCGGCGCGTCATTCACCCGCGCCATTGTTGACACGTGGCGGCGCGTCACTCACCCGCGCCATTGTTGACACGTGACGGCGCTTTACTCACCCGCGCCATTGTTGACACGTGGCGGCGCGTCATTCACCCGCGCCATTGTTGACACGTGGCGGCGCGTCACTCACCCGCGCCATTGTTGACACGTGGCGGCGCGTCACTCACCCGCGCCATTGTTGACACGTGGCGGCGCGTCATTCACCCGCGCCATTGTTGACACGTGGCGGCGCGTCACTCACCCGCGCCATTGTTGACACGTGGCGGCGCGTCATTCACCCGCGCCATTGTTGACACGTGGCGGCGCGTCACTCACCCGCGCCATTGTTGACACGTGGCGGCGCGTCATTCACCCGCGCCATTGTTGACACGTGGCGGCGCGTCACTCACCCGCGCCATTGTTGACACGTGGCGGCGCGTCATTCACCCGCGCCATTGTTGACACGTGGCGGCGCGTCACTCACCCGCGCCATTGTTGACACGTGGCGGCGCGTCACTCACCCGCGCCATTGTTGACACGTGGCGGCGCGTCACTCACCCGCGCCATTGTTGACACGTGGCGGCGCGTCACTCACCCGCGCCATTGTTGACACGTGGCGGCGCGTCACTCACCCGCGCCATTGTTGACACGTGGCGGCGCGTCACTCACCCGCGCCATTGTTGACACGTGGCGGCGCGTCATTCACCCGCGCCATTGTTGACACGTGGCGGCGCGTCACTCACCCGCGCCATTGTTGACACGTGGCGGCGCGTCACTCACCCGCGCCATTGTTGACACGTGGCGGCGCGTCACTCACCCGCGCCATTGTTGACACGTGGCGGCGCGTCACTCACCCGCGCCATTGTTGACACGTGGCGGCGCGTCATTCACCCGCGCCATTGTTGACACGTGGCGGCGCGTCACTCACCCGCGCCATTGTTGACACGTGGCGGCGCGTCACTCACCCGCGCCATTGTTGACACGTGGCGGCGCGTCACTCACCCGCGCCATTGTTGACACGTGGCGGCGCGTCATTCACCCGCGCCATTGTTGACACGTGGCGGCGCGTCACTCACCCGCGCCATTGTTGACACGTGGCGGCGCGTCATTCACCCGCGCCATTGTTGACACGTGGCGGCGCGTCACTCACCCGCGCCATTGTTGACACGTGGCGGCGCGTCATTCACCCGCGCCATTGTTGACACGTGGCGGCGCGTCACTCACCCGCGCCATTGTTGACACGTGGCGGCGCGTCATTCACCCGCGCCATTGTTGACACGTGGCGGCGCGTCACTCACCCGCGCCATTGTTGACACGTGGCGGCGCGTCACTCACCCGCGCCATTGTTGACACGTGGCGGCGCGTCATTCACCCGCGCCATTGTTGACACGTGGCGGCGCGTCACTCACCCGCGCCATTGTTGACACGTGGCGGCGCGTCACTCACCCGCGCCACTGTTGACACGTGGCGGCGCGTCATTCACCCGCGCCATTGTTGACACGTGGCGGCGCGTCACTCACCCGCGCCATTGTTGACACGTGGCGGCGCGTCATTCACCCGCGCCATTGTTGACACGTGGCGGCGCGTCACTCACCCGCGCCATTGTTGACACGTGGCGGCGCGTCACTCACCCGCGCCATTGTTGACACGTGGCGGCGCGTCACTCACCCGCGCCATTGTTGACACGTGGCGGCGCGTCACTCACCCGCGCCATTGTTGACACGTGGCGGCGCGTCACTCACCCGCGCCATTGTTGACACGTGGCGGCGCGTCATTCACCCGCGCCATTGTTGACACGTGGCGGCGCGTCACTCACCCGCGCCATTGTTGACACGTGGCGGCGCGTCACTCACCCGCGCCATTGTTGACACGTGGCGGCGCGTCACTCACCCGCGCCATTGTTGACACGTGGCGGCGCGTCACTCACCCGCGCCATTGTTCACACGTGGCGGCGCGTCACTCACCCGCGCCATTGTTGACACGTGGCGGCGCGTCACTCACCCGCGCAATGAGACAAAACACGGGTGCAAAGCCGGAAATCTGGTTGGAGATAAACGTTGAAAGGGGTACGCGACCGCCCTGTTTAAAAGCCCTCCAAGAGTCGGGAGTGAATGGGACTTTTTTCTTGGCGGCACTCTTTACCTTGGAGGGATTGTGGTGCGGTCGACAAGTGCCAGAGTTGTTATCGGCCTACCACGGTCCTGTTATCGTCGTTATCACCCCTGGCCCCTCCGCCACCCACCCCGCCTCTCCCCCGCCCACTCCAGGTGTGGGTGACCTCGGCCGGTGGTAGCCCATCAGGCGGAGTTCATCCCCACAGGGTAAATGTGGAAAATAAATGGCACGTTGACGTTTTTGGTCGCTTTTGTATACATGCATGCTACATTGGGCCAAAAATTCTCCCAGGACAATGAAATCGTTTTCAAAGACGAATATCACGCTGTTATGATATGTCCTTTGTACGACGATATTCGCGTTAAATTCTTACCGTCTGTTTTTTCGCGCGATTCCCTCGAGGGAAAAGTTCTGTAGGTCGACAGAAAAATGTTTAGGGTTTTTGTGTTTACTTTGTTCAAACGTCATAGCGCAATATGCTGATGCATATATTATATATATGCATCACCATATTATATATATGTCGTGTACAAATTTGTACTGTGGGCCTGTGACCCGTGGAAGTTCAAGAAATGTTAAATTATTCCTAGTTAATATGTCAATATGATATATCGGGATATTGTCCTGATACATGCTCCGTGCTGCACAACAATACCAAAATACTTCCCTTTCTTTGGGCCAACCATACTTGTTTCTCTCAGATATGGCGGATATTTGCGAACCCATCCATGGACACTACATAGCATCGGGATGAACATGTATGGTATCTGGAACACTTGTCGCATCCGGACAGCGTCTGTCTCATGGGTAAACTATCCGCATTATAGGGACAGCGTCTGTCTGATGGGTAAACTATCCGCATTATAGGGACAGCGTCTGTCTGATGGGTAAACTATCCGCATTATAGGGACAGCGTCTGTCTGATGGGTAAACTATCCGCATTATAGGGACAGCGTCTGTCTGATAGGTAAACTATCCGCATTATAGGGACAGCGTCTGTCTGATGGGTAAACTATCCGCATTATAGGGACAGCGTCTGTCTGATGGGTAAACTATCCGCATTATAGGGACAGCGTCTGTCTGATGGGTAAACTATCCGCATTATAGGGACAGCGTTTGTCTGATGGGTAAACTATCCGCATTATAGGGACAGCGTCTGTCTGATGGGTAAACTATCCGCATTATAGGGACAGCGTCTGTCTGATAGGTAAACTATCCGCATCATAGGGACAGCGTCTGTCTGATGGGTAAACTATCCGCATTATAGGGACAGCGTCTGTCTGATGGGTAAAGTATCCGCATTATAGGGACAGCGTCTGTCTGATGGGTAAACTATCCGCATTAAAGGGACAGCGTCTGTCTGATGGGTAAACTATCCGCATTATAGGGACAGCGTCTGTCTGATGGGTAAACTATCCGCATTATAGGGACAGCGTCTGTCTGATGGGTAAACTATCTGCATTATAGGGACAGCGTCTGTCTGATAGGTAAACTATCCGCATTATAGGGACAGCGTCTGTCTGATGGGTAAACTATCCGCATTATAGGGACAGCGTCTGTTTGATGGGTAAACTATCCGCATTATAGGGACAGCGTCTGTCTGATGGGTAAACTATCCGCATTATAGGGACAGCGTCTGTCTGATGGGTAAACTATCCGCATTATAGGGACAGCGTCTGTCTGATGGGTAAACTATCCGCATTATAGGGACAGCGTCTGTCTGATGGGTAAACTATCCGCATTATAGGGACAGCGTCTGTCTGATGGGTAAACTATCCGCATTATAGGGACAGCGGCTGTCTGATGGGTAAACTATCCGCATTATAGGGACAGCGTCTGTCTGATGGGTAAACTATCCGCATTATAGGGACAGCGTCTGTCTGATAGGTAAACTATCCGCATTATAGGGACAGCGTCTGTCAGATGGGTAAACTATCCGCATTATAGATACATGGTCTGTCTGATGGGTAAACTATCCGCATTATAGGGACAGCGTCTGTCTGATGGGTAAACTATCCGCATTATAGGGACAGCGTCTGTCTGATGGGTAAACTATCCGCATTATAGCGACAGCGTCTGTCTGATGGGTACACTATCCGCGTTATAGGGACAGCGTTTGTCTGATGGGTAAAGTATCCGCATTATAGGGACAGCGTCTGTCTGATGGGTAAACTATCCGCATTATAGGGACAGCGTCTGTCTGATGGGTAAACTATCCGCATTATAGGGACAGCGTCTGTCTGATGGGTAAACTATCCGCGTTATAGGGACAGCGTCTGTCTGATGGGTAAACTATCCGCATTATAGGGACAGCGTCTGTCTGATGGGTAAACTATCCGCATTACAGGCAAATAATCCTTTGTTATACACACTGGCGAGGTAATATTACAGCCACATTGATAACGTTATCGTGACAAGCGCAATGACCAACTCAACCACCCCACTTTCACCTATAAGTGACTTACAACACGATAATATATGAAGAAATAAAGGCAACATACAATTTAAAACCAATATGGAAATAATTAATCTCCTTATGACAGAATAACGCCACGCCACGCCACCCCACCCCCACCGCAGTAGATTAACGTCCATCCCCTTCCTTACCCCATACACCCCCGGATATCTGCCATCAAGCGGACTATGACGCCATGAATAAACCAGTACGTCAGAGGACGGTCTGTTGAGTTAAGTAAACCAGTACGTCAGAGGACGGTCTGTTGAGTTAAGGCAGACATCACGTGACTAATGTTTCCACATCTAATGTCTGAAATAATACGGCCCGGACCATATTCCCAACGGCAATTTGGCTTGTACGTGAAGCAGCGTGCATGTACCTACAGGAAAGGACAATATTCCCCGTCAATGAGCGGGTTCAACGGCAATGTGGCTTGTACGTGAAGCAGCGTGCATGTACCTCCAGGAAAGGACAATATTCCCCGTCAATGAGCGGGTTCAACGGCAATGTGGCTTGTACGTCAAGCAGCGTGCATGTACCTCCAGGAAAGGCAGTTTAGGGTACCGGGACATCCCCTCACCCTTTGTCCACTCGGTCCATAATGTGCATTTTCACTTAATAAAAAAAAATCGAAATTCGTTTAATCGGAATATCCGCTGAATCGACAGAAATCTAAAACCAAAAGCCATTTCCTATACTGCCCCATGGTATTTATTTCAGTTATTCGAATTGCGCTCGAAAGGGGCATTTGTCCCAAAGTGGATGCGAATTTAGTCATTTGGAAGTCAAATAAATACTGCCGCTAATTGTTGATTCATATGAGAGGATAGTAATTATGTCACATTCTTCACGTCCGTGGGACGGTAACTTGGGCTCAAGGGTGCACCGTGTTTTTCGCAGTGAGACTTGGACCAGTTTTATAGCTTCTCTGTCTTGTGGCGTGTGGGCGTGGAGCCTCGTGGCAGGGGGTGGAGGGAGGGATGGGGGCAGCAATGGAGGGCTGCAAGAACAGGTGTGAGGGACCGCCTACCGACACTGAAGGAATGCTAACTGAGGGACCGCCTACCGACACTGAAGGAATGCCATCTGTGGGACCGCCTACCGGAACTGAAGGAATGCTAACTGTGGGACCGCCTACCGACACTGAAGGAATGCTAACTGTGGGACCGCCTACCGACACTGAAGGAATGCTAACTGTGGGACCGCCTACCGACACTGAAGGAATGCTAACTGTGCGACCGCCTACCGACACTGAAGGAATGCTAACTGTGGGACCGCCTACCGACACTGAAGGAATGCTAACTGTGGGACCGCCTACCGACACTGAAGGAATGCTAACTGTGGGAATGCCTACCGACACTGAAGGAATGCTAACTGTGGGACCGCCTGCCGACACTGAAGGAATGCTAACTGTGGGACCGCCTACCGACACTGAAGGAATACTAACTGTGGATCCGCCTACGGACACTGAAGGAATGCCATCTGTGGGACCGCCTACCGGAACTGAAGCAATGCTAACTGAGGGACCGCCTACCGACACAGAAGGAATGCTAACTGTGCGACCGCCTACCGACGCTGAAAGAATGCTAACTGTGGGACCGCCTACCGACACTGAAGAAATGCTAACTGTGCCACCCCCTTCGTAGTAGATAAGGTGAGAGAACAGCATAAATGGATGGTTATCTACTGTTATATTACTCGGAAAGGTAACCATCAGTGTAGTTTACCCCAAAATCTAACCCTCCGTGTAGATTAGCACATAGGTAAGCCCCAGTGTAGACTACTCCAAACAGTAACCATCCCTGTAGATTACCCCAAAAGGTAACCCCCGTGTAGACTACCATATAGGTAACCCCCCCGTGTAGACTACCATATAGGTAACCCCCCCCCCGTGTAGAATACCTCAAAATGTAACCATCCCTGTAGATTAACCCGAAAGGTAACCCGCCGTGTAGACTACCATATAGGTAACCCCCCCCCGTGTACAATACCTCAAAAGGTAACCATCCCTGTAGATTACCCCAAAAGGTAACCCCCCAT
This sequence comes from Arenicola marina, assembly GCA_964019135.1. Lineage (NCBI taxonomy): Eukaryota > Metazoa > Annelida > Polychaeta > Arenicolidae > Arenicola > Arenicola marina. The sequence continues at coordinate 2,494,075 of OZ025253.1, read as the reverse complement.
GTAGACTACCACGTAGGTAACCCCCCCCCCGTGTACAATACCTCAAAAGGTAACCATCCCTGTAGATTAACCCGAAAGGTAACCCGCCGTGTAAATTACCCCAAAAAGTAACCGGGCACGGACGCGTCCACCGATGACGCGGCCGAGTGCAATGGAGTTCATCCGGGACTTCTTCTTCTTCTACATTTGTAGTTGTAGTTTTATTGTCTCCATAAATTACGTAAAGGCCATGGGAGGGTGTCGTAAAACTGAGGTATCAGTTTCCAGAGACAACCCCCGGCTCGGTGTCCATGGGACGCGACCTGATGGTCTAATGGTCGTGACAGATAGATCGCCGACACAGAGACCTTACCAATCTTTGGGTTTTTTTCACCTATTTGCTGATTTGCAATACAATGCACGGCTTGTTTTCGCGGTTTATTTATGTGGAATGCGCGCACTTCTGGGGTAAAAAGAGACTGTTCGACTGCAGCTACTGTTGAAGCGAAGACCTAGAGAAAAAATGGTGTGTGCCCGCAAAGGAGAGGCAAAGGTTAGGACAGGTTAATGCCAACTTTGATGACAGATATAGCGCAACTCACTGAGGCGTGAATCTGACAGATAACATCGTTCTTACAACGTGTCGAACCATTTGTAGGACTAACTTTGAAACCGGAATACTGTATGTGTGGGTGGAGGCGGGCATGAAACTTTAACCCTCTCCGTATCAGCTCCGGAGTTATTCACCAACCCAAGTTACCGTGGCACTATCCCCACGACGACCGTAAGGGCGGGGGTGTATCTGGTGGGAGAACAATGCATTAGTTTTATCATCAGTACACGTGTGACTCTCGCTGTGATAGAACTAGGTCATATTGGGGTAAATACCGACACGAATCCGTACTTTAGTGATAGCCACCGGGACGTTACGTCCCCGTACCGAGCTACCTCATTGTGGGAGTTGTAATTTGGTGGTGTGCGCCCGTAAGTGATAGCGTCTTCTGAGCCAAGACGGCAGTTTTCATAGCCACACATGTGTTGTCGCCTGAAGACTTCAACATATATATGTAGATGTATATATATGGATATTGAGGTGTGAGGCGGAGCTATTTCCCGAAGGAAATTATAGTGCATTTAGCCCATAAAGAGCGGTTGTAAAACTACCTCAAACAGGCAGATGACAGATAAGTGCACTAAAGGAGTTTATGAACCAGTCGCCAATTCTGAAGGGTCATACACCTACCTGGATGCATTCCCCATACGCTCACCTACCTGGTGGGCATAGCTATAGCTGGGTCACGCACCTCTCTACCCCGCCCCCATTAGCCCCTAAAGAGCCCCCCGGGTCTACCCCACCCCAGCCCCCGGGTCTACCCTACTCCCACCCCCGCCCCCGGGGTCTACCCCACCCCCACCCCCGCCCCGCCCCCAGGTCGAGTTGTAGGTATACGGATCGACCTCGCGGTTGTAAAACTAAACACCGAAATGCAGAACTGTAATCGCGGCGAGCGCCCATCTACTTCAGCCCATAAAAGGCTAAATAAGTCAGACGTAAATCTTTGTTATTATAAACGGTTCGGGTCGGGTTCGTGTTGGCTGTGTCGCCCTCAAACCTACAGTAATTATACAGCCTTTAAACCAAATGACTCGAGACACGTTTCATCATTGAAGTACTTATGTGTGGTTGGTGATGGGCTGATGAACAGGTGAGTCTCCAGATATGACATGGACGCCATACAATTTGTGAGTGACCTAAATAGGGCGATACTGAAACCATTAATTAGTTCACCCACCCTCTTCACCCCAGATTGGGGTGATACCAGACACCGTGTTAACAACAAACTGCCATCGAATGGAAGTACAAATGGACTATATACAAACAGTAATTACTCTGAAAGCACATTGTTGGTATACGCATTTGGTAAATTGTTAGTTATAAAGGTCATTTTATGGGCTGAATGTCACATGGCGTCCAAGGGGGAGGATCAATGGTAGAACTGAGCCAAGTCCCGGGGATTACGCCCGTACACTATTTGCGAAAACGGTTAGGACATCTTTAGCCTGAAAGAACAGACATCCGTACTATAGGAGGCGAACCCCCGTCTGGACAGACATCCGTACTATAGGGGGCGAACCCCCGAGCCCTGGACAGACATCCGTGCTATAGGGGGCGAACCCCCGAGCTCTGGAAAGATATCCGTACTATAGGGGGCGAACCCCCGAGCCCTGCACAGACATCCATACTATAGGGGGCGAACCCCCGTCTGGACAGACATCCGTACTATAGGGGGCGAACCCCCGAGCTCTGGAGAGACATCCGTACTATAGGGGGCGAACCCCCGAGCTCTGGACAGACATCCGTACTATAGGGGGCGAACCCCCGTCTGGACAGATATCCGTACTATAGGGGGCGAACCCCCGAGCTCTAGAAAGATATCCGTACTATAGGGGGCGAACCCCTCGAGCTCTGCACAGACATCCATACTATAGGGGGCGAACCCCCGTCTGGACAGACATCCGTACTATAGGGGGCGAGCCCCCGACCTCTGGAAAGATATCCGTACTATAGGGGGCGAACCCCTCGAGCTCTGCACAGACATCCATACTATAGGGGGCGAACCCCCGTCTGGACAAATATCCGTACTATAGGGGGCGAACCCCCGAGCTCTGGACAGACATCCGTACTATAGGGGGCGAACCCCCGAGCTCTGGACAGATATCCGTACTATAGGGGGCAAACCCCCGAGCTCTGGACAGACATCCGTACTATAGGGGGCGAACCCCCGACGCTGGCCTAGCGGGGGGGGCAGGGGGGGGGGTGGCCTGGCAGAGCTCGCTGCATTAATCCGAGCGCGCTAACCTCTAGACCATTGGGGTTGCCTGATATTATAAGAAATGAAATGTCGGTGTTTTAGACCACTGTTGTGTACAGGAAGGCTAAGTAGGGCCAAGGAACCTCCCGGGACGATGAGGGATGAAGGGATGAAACATGCCCCAGATTAGGGGCCCGAACCCACAACCTATTGACCCGGCACAGCTCGCTGCATAAAACAGAGCCCGCTAACCCCTACACCATGGAGGCTCTCTAGCATTATGTATGAAAGTGGCTCACATATACTTAACATGCATGCAATCATCCTGCAGCTCGGCCCGTTTACCCACTGAGCCAGGGCGGCCACCCCCCCATGGCTGGAGGAGGGCTACCCCGGCACATCTATCATACCACAGGGGAGATCGGTCCCCAGATGCCAGCTCCGCCCGTTTACCCACTGAGCCAGGGCGGCCACCCCCCCCCCCCCATGGGCTGGAGGAGGGCTACCCCGGCACATCTATCATACCACAGGGGAGATCGGTCCCCAGATGCCAGCTCCGCCCGTTTACCCACTGAGCCAGGGCGGCTCCCCCCCCCCATGGGCTGGAGGAGGGCTACCCCGGCACATCTATCATACCACAGGGGAGATCGGTCCCCAGATGCCAGCTCCGCCCGTTTACCCACTGAGCCAGGGCGGCTCCCCCCATGGGCTGGAGGAGGGCTACCCCGGCACATCTATCATACCACAGGGGAGATCGGTCCCCAGATGCCAGCTCCGCCCGTTTACCCACTGAGCCAGGGCGCCCCCCCCCATGGTCTGGAGGAGGGCTACCCCGGCACACCTATCATACCACAGGGGAGATCGGTCCCCAGATGCCAGCTCCGCCCGTTTACCCACTGAGCCAGGGCGCCCCCCGCCATGGTCTGGAGGAGGGCTACCCCGGCACACCTATCATACCACAGGGGAGATCGGTCCCCAGATGCCAGCTCCGCCCGTTTACCCACTGAGCCAGGGCGGCCACCCCCCCCATGGGCTGGAGGAGGGCTACCCCGGCACATCTATCATACCACAGGGGAGATCGGTCCCCAGATGTCAGCTCCGCCCGTTTACCCACTGAGCCAGGGCGGCCACCCCCCCCCCATGGGCTGGAGGAGGGCTACCCCGGCACATCTATCATACCACAGGGGAGATCGGTCCCCAGATGCCAGCTCCGCCCGTTTACCCACTGAGCCAGGGCGGCCACCCCCCCATGGGCTGGAGGAGGGCTACCCCGGCACATCTATCATACCACAGGGGAGATCGGTCCCCAGATGCCAGCTCCGCCCGTTTACCCACTGAGCCAGGGCGCCCCCCCCCCCATGGTCTGGAGGAGGGCTACCCCGGCACACCTATCATACCACAGGGGAGATCGGTCCCCAGATGCCAGCTCCGCCCGTTTACCCACTGAGCCAGGGCGGCCACCCCCCCATGGGCTGGAGGAGGGCTACCCCGGCACACCTATCATACCACAGGGGAGATCGGTCCCCAGATGCCAGCTCCGCCCGTTTACCCACTGAGCCAGGGCGGCCACCCCCCCATGGGCTGGAGGAGGGCTACCCCGGCACATCTATCATACCACAGGGGAGATCGGTCCCCAGATGCCAGCTCCGCCCGTTTACCCACTGAGCCAGGGCGCCCCCCCCCATGGTCTGGAGGAGGGCTACCCCGGCACACCTATCATACCACAGGGGAGATCGGTCCCCAGATGCCAGCTCCGCCCGTTTACCCACTGAGCCAGGGCGGCCACCCCCCCATGGTCTGGAGGAGGGCTACCCCGGCACATCTATCATACCACAGGGGAGATCGGTCCCCAGATGCCAGCTCCGCCCGTTTACCCACTAAGCCAGGGCGGCCACCCCCCCCCATGGTCTGGAGGAGGGCTACCCCGGCACATCTATCATACCACAGGGGAGATCGGTCCCCAGATGCCAGCTCCGCCCGTTTACCCACTGAGCCAGGGCGGCCACCCCCCCCCCATGGTCTGGAGGAGGGCTACCCCGGCACATCTATCATACCACAGGGGAGATCGGTCCCCAGATGCCAGCTCCGCCCGTTTACCCACTGAGCCAGGGCGCCCCCCCCCCATGGTCTGGAGGAGGGCTACCCCGGCACACCTATCATACCACAGGGGAGATCGGTCCCCAGATGCCAGCTCCGCCCGTTTACCCACTGAGCCAGGGCGGCCACCCCCCCATGGGCTGGAGGAGGGCTACCCCGGCACATCTATCATACCACAGGGGAGATCGGTCCCCAGATGCCAGCTCCGCCCGTTTACCCACTGAGCCAGGGCGGCCACACCCCCCATGGGCTGGAGGAGGGCTACCCCGGCACATCTATCATACCACAGGGGAGATCGGTCCCCAGATGCCAGCGCCGCCCGTTTACCCACTGAGCCAGGGCGGCCACCCCCCCCATGGGCTGGAGGAGGGCTACCCCGGCACATCTATCATACCACAGGGGAGATCGGTCCCCAGATGCCAGCTCCGCCCGTTTACCCACTGAGTCAGGGCGGCTCCCCCCCCCATGGGCTGGAGGAGGGCTACCCCGGCACATCTATCATACCACAGGGGAGATCGGTCCCCAGATGCCAGCTCCGCCCGTTTACCCACTGAGCCAGGGCGGCCACCCCCCCATGGGCTGGAGGAGGGCTACCCCGGCACATCTATCATACCACAGGGGAGATCGGTCCCCAGATGCCAGCTCCGCCCGTTTACCCACTGAGCCAGGGCGGCCACCCCCCCATGGGCTGGAGGAGGGCTACCCCGGCACATCTATCATACCACAGGGGAGATCGGTCCCCAGATGCCAGCTCCGCCCGTTTACCCACTGAGTCAGGGCGGCTCCCCCCCCCCCATGGGCTGGAGGAGGGCTACCCCGGCACATCTATCATACCACAGGGGAGATCGGTCCCCAGATGCCAGCTCGGCCCGTTTACCCACTGAGCCAGGGCGGCCACCCCCCCATGGTCTGGAGGAGGCTACCCCGGCACATCTATCATACCACAGGGGAGATCGGTCCCCAGATGCCAGCTCCGCCCGTTTACCCACTGAGTCAGGGCGGCTCCCCCCCCCCCCCATGGGCTGGAGGAGGGCTACCCCGGCACATCTATCATACCACAGGGGAGATCGGTCCCCAGATGCCAGCTCCGCCCGTTTACCCACTGAGCCAGGGCGGCCACCCCCCCCCATGGTCTGGAGGAGGGCTACCCCGGCACATCTATCATACCACAGGGGAGATCGGTCCCCAGATGCCAGCTCCGCCCGTTTACCCACTGAGCCAGGGCGGCCACCCCCCCATGGTCTGGAGGAGGGCTACCCCGCTACATCTATCATACCACAGGGGAGATCGGTCCCCAGATGCCAGCTCCGCCCGTTTACCCACTGAGCCAGGGCGGCCACCCCCCCATGGTCTGGAGGAGGGCTACCCCGGCACATCTATCATACCACAGGGGAGATCGGTCCCCAGATGCCAGCTCCGCCCGTTTACCCACTGAGCCAGGGCGGCCACCCCCCCATGGTTGGAGGAGGGCTACCCCGGCACATCTATCATACCACAGGGGAGATCGGTCCCCAGATGCCAGCTCCGCCCGTTTAGCCACTGAGCCAGGGCGGCCACCCCCCCATGGTCTGGAGGAGGGCTACCCCGGCACATCTATCATACCACAGGGGAGATCGGTCCCCAGATGCCAGCTCCGCCCGTTTACCCGCTGAGCCAGGGCGGCTCCCCCCATGGGCTGGAGGAGGGCTACCCCGGCACATCTATCATACCACAGGGGAGATCGGTCCCCAGAGGCCAGCTCCGCCCGTTTACCCACTGAGCCAGGGCGGCCACCCCCCCATGGGCTGGAGGAGGGCTACCCCGGCACATCTATCATACCACAGGGGAGATCGGTCCCCAGATGCCAGCTCCGCCCGTTTACCCACTGAGCCAGGGCGGCTCCCCCCATGGGCTGGAGGAGGGCTACCCCGGCACATCTATCATACCACAGGGGAGATCGGTCCCCAGATGCCAGCTCCGCCCGTTTACCCACTGAGCCAGGGCGGCCACCCCCCCATGGGCTGGAGGAGGGCTACCCCGGCACATCTATCATACCACAGGGGAGATCGGTCCCCAGATGCCAGCTCCGCCCGTTTACCCACTGAGCCAGGGCGGCTCCCCCCATGGCTGGAGGAGGGCTACCCCGGCACATCTATCATACCACAGGGGAGATCGGTCCCCAGATGCCAGCTCCGCCCGTTTACCCACTGAGCCAGGGCGGCCACCCCCCCACATGGGCTGGAGGAGGGCTACCCCGGCACATCTATCATACCACAGGGGAGATCGGTCCCCAGATGCCAGCTCCGCCCGTTTACCCACTGAGCCAGGGCGGCCACCCCCCCATGGGCTGGAGGAGGGCTACCCCGGCACATCTATCATACCACAGGGGAGATCGGTCCCCAGATGCCAGCTCCGCCCGTTTACCCACTGAGCCAGGGCGGCCACCCCCCCCCATGGGCTGGAGGAGGGCTACCCCGGCACATCTATCATACCACAGGGGAGATCGGTCCCCAGATGCCAACTCCGCCCGTTTACCCACTGAGCCAGGGCGGCCACCCCCCCCATGGGCTGGAGGAGGGCTACCCCGGCACATCTATCATACCACAGGGGAGATCGGTCCCCAGATGCCAGCTCCGCCCGTTTACCCACTGAGCCAGGGCGGCCACCCCCCCCATGGGCTGGAGGAGGGCTACCCCGGCACATCTATCATACCACAGGGGAGATCGGTCCCCAGATGCCAGCTCCGCCCGTTTACCCACTGAGCCAGGGCGGCCACCCCCCCCATGGGCTGGAGGAGGGCTACCCCGGCACATCTATCATACCACAGGGGAGATCGGTCCCCAGATGCCAACTCCGCCCGTTTACCCACTGAGCCAGGGCGGCCACCCCCCCATGGGCTGGAGGAGGGCTACCCCGGCACATCTATCATACCACAGGGGAGATCGGTCCCCAGATGCCAGCTCCGCCCGTTTACCCACTGAGCCAGGGCGGCCACCTCCCCATGGGCTGGAGGAGGGCTACCCCGGCACATCTATTATACCACAGGGGAGATCGGTCCCCAGACGGCTGCCCACCGTGTGTGGACAACACTTAAAAGCCTGAACAGTTCATTTAATGCAACATAGGGTTGTTACAAAGGTAAGCGGGGGAAGGAGCATGACTGTCATTAAACTATTCCCTATGATGTATCCTGACAGGGTGAAAGCGACGCGGGGTGTTCTCTTGGCAGCAGTCCTCGGCCCGCTGTTCCGCTCAGCCTAGCGCCAACAAAGCCTCGACGCGTCACAAACCAGAATTACATCATGATTTCGCGCCCGTCCAGTGAATTGAAATAATTGCATAGTCGACGGCGCTTCAAACCACGACCCCCGCCATTTGTTTGGCCCATAATTATAAAGCACGGCCATGAAATTATTTATTTCCAGTAGCCTCTCGCGATAGCGTGGCCCTCTCGTTACCGTAAACTGCAGTCAAATGCCCGCCACTGAGCGCCCACTCGGCCGTGAGGGGAACGGGAGCGCTGTCTCGTTATGGCTGAATTATAGGTATTAATAAATGGGAAGAAACCTGATATCCGTGTCAGCTCTCTGTACATTGTGCGTTTAAATCATGGGCGGAAAATGGAGGGGAAACCATTATTGCAACATAGGCCGCTATGAACGTCTTTCTCCTTTTTTTTGTTTTTTTACATCTCCGCCATGTTAATTTATTTTATCGAGAATAACTCATTTGCAATGCACCTTGTTTAAGCTATATCACCTTCGGATGCAAGGCATGGCGTTAAATTGGCGGCAGATATATGTATATAAGATTCATTATCATGACACCTACGCAGAATTTGTCATGTCGGAATCGCGTATTGCATACTATCGTCATCGACACACGTACATCTATTAAAATGAGCTAACATTGACAGTGGATGCTGCGGATGAGGGGATTCTTGTGTGTTACGTCATCAGAATCCGTGTATCCGAGTCGGCATGATCGACAAGGTATCTTCGCAGATATTGAACACCCAAGGGCGACCTCCCACTGCCGGACTAGGTGTCATACAGCGGGGATGAAATAGCCATTACCTGGTCATCACTTAGTGACATCTTTATTACGGGCCTAAAGTATTGAAGTCCGTGTATATACAGTAGCTACGGCATGGCATGGCATTAACCATAGACTCTGGCCGGTCTATACAAACTGGCATAGAGAGCGTCCGACGAAACACTAATGACACAATGACCACGTGTCCCCTGCCGGCCACGCACGCGCAAATCGCATTAGACCCCGAGAGCGACATCCATCACGGAGGACCCTCCCCACCCCCTCCCCCCTCTCCGCCGCCCGAGGGCCGGCCCCGAATACAAATCTCATCAAGTTCTCGTCCGCCACGTGATAAATATAACGCGTGGCTTGCCACCACGTGATATGCTCGTCCATCGCGGACTGTGGGGGCGAGGCCGCTTAGCCAATGGCGTGCTGGTATCACATTACTCATCCGGGCACTGTGCCTGGGCCGCCATTGCCCAGCCCAGTCAGTGCCCAGCCCAGTCAGTGCCCAGCCCAGTCAGTGCCCAGCCCAGTCAGTGCCCAGCCCAGTCAGTGCCCAGCCCAGTCAGTGCCCAGCCCAGTCAGTGCCCAGCCCAGTCAGTGCCCAGCCCAGTCAGTGCCCAGCCCAGTCAGTGCCCAGCCCAGTCAGTGCCCAGCCCAGTCAGTGCCCAGCCCAGACAGTGCCCAGCCCAGTCAGTGCCCAGCCCAGTCAGTGCCCAGCCCAGTCAGTGCCCAGCCCAGTCAGTGCCCAGCCCAGTCAGTGCCCAGCCCAGTCAGTGCCCAGCCCAGTCAGTGCCCAGCCCAGTCAGTGCCCAGCCCAGTCAGTGCCCAGCCCAGTCAGTGCCCAGCCCAGTCAGTGCCCAGCCCAGACAGTGCCCAGCCCAGTCAGTGCCCAGCCCAGTCAGTGCCCAGCCCAGTCAGTGCCCAGCCCAGTCAGTGCCCAGCCCAGTCAGTGCCCAGCCCAGTCAGTGCCCAGCCCAGTCAGTGCCCAGCCCAGTCAGTGCCCAGCCCAGTCAGTGCCCAGCCCAGTCAGTGCCCAGCCCAGTCAGTGCCCAGCCCAGTCAGTGCCCAGCCCAGTCAGTGCCCAGCCCAGTCAGTGCCCAGCCCAGTCAGTGCCCAGCCCAGTCAGTGCCCAGCCCAGTCAGGGCCCAGCCCAGTCAGTGCCCAGCCCAGTCAGTGCCCAGCCCAGTCAGTGCCCAGCCCAGTCAGTGCCCAGCCCAGTCAGTGCCCAGCCCAGTCAGTGCCCAGCCCAGTCAGTGCCCAGCCCAGTCAGTGCCCAGCCCAGTCAGTGCCCAGCCCAGTCAATGCCCAGCCCAGTCAGTGCCCAGCCCAGTCAGTGCCCAGCCCAGTCAGTGCCCAGCCCAGTCAGTGCCCAGCCTAGTCAGTGCCCAGCCCAGTCAGTGCCCAGCCCAGTCAGTGCCCAGCCCAGTCAGTGCCCAGCCCAGTCAGTGCCCAGCCCAGTCAGTGCCCAGCCCAGTCAGTGCCCAGCCCAGTCAGTGCCCAGCCCAGTCAGTGCCCAGCCCAGTCAGTGCCCAGCCCAGTCAGTGCCCAGCCCAGTCAGTGCCCAGCCCAGTCAGTGCCCAGCCCAGTCAGTGCCCAGCCCAGTCAGTGCCCAGCCCAGTCAGTGCCCAGCCCAGTCAGTGCCCAGCCCAGTCAGTGCCCAGCCCAGTCAGTGCCCAGCCCAGACAGTGCCCAGCCCAGTCAGTGCCCAGCCCAGTCAGTGCCCAGCCCAGTCAGTGCCCAGCCCAGTCAGTGCCCAGCCCAGTCAGTGCCCAGCCCCCGCCATTGCTGGGGTGACGGCGTGTGTCGGGCAGTCGTCAGACGCCAACCAAAGGCCACATCTGTTCCCGTGTCAGGTGTCGATGTCAACTCACCCGGGTGATGACGTGTCGCGAGTCACGTGACCACCCGCGAGATCCACGTCGGTCTGGCGTTGATTTCAGACGCCACGCCCTAACTAAGGTCGCCTCGTGCGGCGCGGTCTCGTGCCAAACCGTCTCTCTACCTCCTGTTGTCATGGCTACGGCTAGCCTTAATGGTCGCTTGAACATTTACTATTCTATGACAAATTCATTGACTAATCATCACTTCATGATCATTTCCTCCATTGCCCCCTCCCCGTCAGATACTGCACAGGCCGCATCCCGCCATGCACCCAACCTCTACCCCCGTTGATAGTGTCATATACGCCGCCCCCCCCCCCCCTCCCCGTCAGATACTGCACAGGCCGCATCCCGCCATGCACCCAACCTCTACCCCCGTTGATAGTGTGATATACGCCCCCCCCCCCTCCCCGTCATATATACTGCACAGGCCGCATCCCGCCATGCACCCAACCTCTACCCCCGTTGATAGTGTCATATACGCCGCCCCCCCCCCTCCCCGTCAGATACTGCACAGGCCGCATCCCGCCATGCACCCAACCTCTACCCCCGTTGATAGTGTGATATACGCCCCCCCCCCTCCCCGTCATATATACTGCACAGGCCGCATCCCGCCATGCACCCAACCTCTACCCCCGTTGATAGTGTGATATACGCCCCCCCCCCCCTCCCCGTCAGATACTGCACAGGCCGCATCCCGCCATGCACCCAACCTCTACCCCCGTTGATAGTGTCATATACGCCCCCCCCCCCTCCCCGTCATATACTGCACAGGCCGCATCCCGTCACCCACCTCTACCCCCGTTGATAGTGTGATATACGCCCCAGACCCCCGGGCCCCCCCCCCACTCCCCCATACACACATCTTCATCCCAGTCGTTAGAACCCCTCAACGACAGCGGAATACCCCCTCTTCCCCCGCCGTTCCCGTCATACACCCCCTCCACACACCCGCCCACTCCACCCTCTCCACCCCTCGCCCATTATCGATTATGATCCGTCTCAAACATGCGTAAAAAATCTTTATTTTCCTGATCCACTTTGACTAATGGTTTGTTCCGATATCGCGTTTTAACTAATCCAAAACGAGCCATAATCTGTCCGTAATTTTGCTTACCAGCCTAGGGAATACTTGTCACGTCAGCGAAGGAGAAGCGGCAAAACAAGGGAGCAAAGCCCAACAGAGCGGCAAACAGAGAGATGTGGGTTGAAGAACATGACGATGTGTCATCATACCAACTCTGTCACCATCAATACGTACCTCAACTTATCATATATACTGTGAACTTGATTCCCATAGAAAATAACCCGTTTCCTCCCAAATCGGCAAGAATTTGCGTGAACCACATCCACTTAAAACTCAGACCATCTGCCTTCCAGAACTCCGGAGAGACATGTAGCCTACGGGTATATGTGTATGAATGGTCGAGGCACTATGGTACCTGTGAAAGTGACTTGGACATCTAGAACCGTCCTCCCGCTAGTCACCCCTCACCCCACCCCGCTCTACCTCCGCCTCGCGCTGACCCCGACACCAGGGGTAAGCGATCACCCCGGGACGGGACGATCACTAGAACGTTGGGAGCAATGCCCGGCGGTTGGGGAGGGTTTTATTATAGGCGATGTCCATCCATTCATCTCTCCATCCATCACGACATACAGCCCTATTCAGCCTCGTTCTGGATTACCAGATCCATCATGGCGGAAGTTGGACCCCAAATCAGAAAACGTCATTCAACCGGGACTTGGCGAGCGAGTTCCATCGCCGCGTCCAGAGGGAAAGAGGCGGGGTCTAACAGCAAAATGTCTCTCTAGTCGCAGTATCAGGGTCTTATGGTCGAGGGGTAACCAGGGGCGGATCCACAAAATCTGTATGGGGAGGGGGGGGGGGGGGGGTAGCGGTTTCAGGGTCGGATCCAGATATCCTAGATAGGGGGGGGGGCCGTTTTTGGTTTTCATATGGTAAATGGTATAAATTATATAAATTTCGGCGGCGCCGGGTCGGCCGCACCCCTGGATCCGCCCCGGTAACGGTTACGTTGGGTGACAATGGAAACGCGGCCCCGCGTTGAAAGGGTAGGGGGGCGGGGGTGTGGTGGGGAGGGGGGGGGACAAAAGGTGTGAGGGGGGGGGGACCCTTATGTATATATTACGTGAAGAAACTCGCCTCGCCGGACCAAACAACGTGGCGTGAGGTTTGGTGGGTTGAGGAACATGAAGCTGCAAGTTACGTTACAACGCCTCAAAGCACCCTTCTTCCTCACCCCCTTTTTAAAAGTGCCTTACGGCAGCGAATATTTTACATGGACTGCAAAATGCTGCATAACCTCCACTACCACCCCTCTTCAGCCCCCCACCCTCCTACCATTCACTACCCTCTCCACCGTCTCCACTTCTCTCCACTGATTCCACCCCTACCCACCCCCCTCTCCATCCCCCTCTCCACCCCTCTCCGCCACTATCGCTTCTGTTATAAGGATCCCACATTGATCAACACGCGATGAGTCTGAGCAAACAAGGGGGAGGTAGGGGGGGATCCACTAAGCTAATAATAAGCAGACGTTCTCGTATTCCGCACGGTGAATTTACTGCTATATAATGTGTCGGTCCTTGCGGAGGGTGGGAGAGAGATTGGCCGGCGGTAGCGAGAGGTTGTGGAGTGGGGTGGTGGCCAGAAACAAAACGAGAGCAGACGACATCTGTTGACAGAGACTGTTGTCACCTCGACCCTGTGAACCGCGCCATTGTCAGCATTCTTGGCATAGTGATTCCTGGAATAGCTTGGTCAGCTGTGCCGGCATTGTCTGAAACCGGAGGGGGGGGGGCTGTACGTCTCTGTGAGGGCTCCCCGGCTGCCCCACCCTCGCGGACCCTGGGCGGCCAGACCCCCCGGGACCCCCCCCCCCCCTGGATCCTGGGCTGCCACACCCCCTAGACCCCGGGCGGCCCCACCCCCCGCGGACACCGGGCCACACCTCCCCCCAGGATCCTGCCCCCCCCACCACCGGACACACTGGGCTGCTCCACCCCCATAGACCCTGGGCTGCCCCAATCCCGAGACCCCGGTTGGAAGGAGTGGGGTGGGAGGATATAATGGTGGGCGAGCCTAGGGGCGGGTATTCTCTGCCAATGCTGGTGATATGTTCGGGTGTCACAACCTTGTGGGACACGTGCAGGGGCGGGGTGAGGGGGGGGGGGTGTAGATACCGGATAGATACAGGCTAGATACGGGGCGGATACCGGCAGATGCGGATAGATATGGGGTAGATACCGTTTTAATATAGGCTAGATACTGGGCGGATACCGGCTAGATACGGGGCGGGCTTCGTGTGA
>OZ025253.1:2458914-2479750 GCA_964019135.1 Arenicola marina | reverse complement strand
TGGACAACAATGTACCGAGTGTACGGCCTGTTACCACAGCTACAGACCCCCACTGATGGCATGGACAACAATGTACCGAGTGTACGGCCTGTTACCACAGCTACAGACCCCCACTGATGGCATGGACAACAATGTACCGAGTGTACGGCCTGTTACCACAGCTACAGACCCCCACTGATGGCATGGACAACAATGTACCGAGGGTACGGCCTGTTACCACAGCTACAGACCCCCACTGATGGCATGGACAACAATGTACCATGTACCATAGTATTGACAGGAGAGACGACATGCCGCATGGCTTCATATAAACACAACACAACCTTCAGGTGACACGTTCAAAAGGACAACGCGCAGTCCATCATCTACACAAACATCATCAAGTGAGGCGAGCACATCTACCTGAGGCCTCCCCCTATTGACAAACCAACAGACACCAGTCTGAACCATCCCTCCGCCTCCGTTGTAACACTCGCCACAGACCCACTCCATCACCCCCGCCGCTGCTCCCTATACACTTACCCCCCCCCCCCTACCCATACACTTCTAAATACAATGCTATACCCCCTGCCCCCCTCCCCCACAAACACTTCTAAATACAATGCTATGCCCCCTGCCCCCCCCCCCCACCCACACACTTCTAAATACAATGCTATGCCCCCTGCCCCCCCCCTCCCCCCTTCCCCACACACACACACCCACACACCTACCTGAGAGGTTCCTTACAGAAGGACACTTAGTCGTGAACACTGGCCGTTCACATTGGCGGGACATATGCCAAATCGCTTGGAAAATTTTTAATTGAAAAAAACTTGACATAGATTGTAGAAATGCTTGGTTAGTTCATCTTCGCTATTCAATGACATTTAGGCCAGGCAATAGTGTCATCAGTGGAAGTGCCCCTACCCTCCCGCCCGGCCGAGGTGCGGACGGGGGGGGCGAGCAGAGGGAGGGGGGGGTGAGGGGCGGGGTGGGATATTGCCAATACACGTGTCACAGCCGGGGGGGGGGGGGTTGTGAGGGGCGGGGTGAGATATTGCCAATACACGTGTCACAGCCGTTCCCGCCTCACCCTTTACAGAATACTGGGGGAGGGGGTGGGGGTGAGGGGCGGGGTGGGATATTGCCAATACACGTGTCACAGTCGTTCCCGCCTCACCCTTTACAAGATACTGGGGGAGGGGGGGGTTGTGAGGGGCGGGGTGGGATGGGGGGAGAGCAGAGCAGAGCCTTTCGAAATTAGCTGCAATCCCCCGCCGCTATTGTAAAGGCGGGAAACATCTCTCCTGCGACCGTAGCCGAGGGGTAAGCTGTCTCGTCCCGACCCCCCCCCCCCCCGCCGCCCCCCCCCCAACCCCCCTCCGCCAGGCCGCCGGGCTGGGCAACTATCAATCTTCAAGGGCGGCCATTAGGGGTGCTGGGTCCGCCACCATCCACCGCTAACCTGCTCCATAAGGACTTAACCGGACTCCTCCGACAGAGCAGCCAGCGGTTGGAAGGATATAGACGCAGCTTCTGTTGTTAGAGATCGGGGGGAGGGGGGGGGGGGGTCCATGCGCGATTTTGTGGTCTTTGATAGAGAAATTGTTGGTTACAATACACTACAAAATAGAAACTGAGAGTCACGGCAAAGTGTATGTAGGTTCATTATTAGAACACTTTCGATATCAACTGTAATATATAGTCAACATCAGAAATTAGGAAAAGAAAACTTAATTTCTGCTCCGGAGATTGAGAGAAAAAAGGCGAGAAAGTGGTCATTTGGGCGGTACATATATATATGTAGATACCTAACTATACATAATGCCCCCCACCCCCACCCCTCCACGGTGTCAAGGCCAGTGATCCAGTTTGTAGTAAAGCGGTGCGCCTACTCTACCTAGCCTCTTGATGGATATCGTATCCATGCTTATCACGGGCATATACTCCGTCATGGTAACTATTGCCATAGTCACCATCTCTATGGTTACCGCGACGGCACGTTTCACGCATCAATCCTTATACGTGTGAGCCACGTGTGAAATCTCCCAGAATGCCGTGTGCGGAGCCTACTTGGTCACTCACCGGGCGGCAGAGGGCGCAACTAGGCACATATACGTAATGAGAACAGTTACAGTTGGAATGACGTCAGTCACGACATCTCACTCACCTAACCGAACTTAATCCTTGCCTCGTGGATAACGACACAAACGGACTGGTGACGGAGTGACAGTCTGGTGGACTGGTGACAGAGTGACAGGCTGGGGGACTGGTGACAGAGTGACAGGCTGGTGGACTGGTGACGGAGTGACAGGCTGGTGGACTGGTGACAGAGTGACAGTCTGGGGGACTGGTGACGGAGTGACAGGCTGGGGGACTGGTGACAGAGTGACAGTCTGGTGGACTGGTGACGGAGTGACAGGCTGGTGGACTGGTGACGGAGTGACAGTCTGGTGCACTGGTGACGGAGTGACAGGCTGGGGGACTGGTGACAGAGTGACAGACTGGTGGACTGGTGACAGAGTGACAGGCTGGTGGACTGGTGACAGAGTGACAGGCTGGTGGACTGGTGACGGAGTGACAGGCTGGTGGACTGGTGACAGAGTGACAGACTGGTGGACTGGTGACAGAGTGACAGGCTGGTGGACTGGTGACAGAGTGACAGACTGGTGGACTGGTGACAGAGTGACAGTCTGGGGGACTGGTGACAGAGTGACAGTCTGGTGGACTGGTGACAGAGTGACAGTCTGGTGGACTGGTGACAGAGTGACAGTCTGGTGGACTGGTGACAGAGTGACAGTCTGGGGGACTGGTGACAGAGTGACAGTCTGGTGGACTGGTGACAGAGTGACAGTCTGGTGGACTGGTGACAGAGTGACAGTCTGGTGGACTGGTGACAGAGTGACAGTCTGGTGGACTGGTGACGGAGTGACAGGCTGGTGGACTGGTGACAGAGTGACAGTCTGGTGGACTGGTGACGGAGTGACAGTCTGGTGGACTGGTGACAGAGTGACAGACTGGTGGACTGGTGACGGAGTGACAGTCTGGTGGACTGGTGACAGAGTGACAGTCTGGTGGACTGGTGACGGAGTGACAGGCTGGTGGACTGGTGACGGAGTGACAGTCTGGTGGACTGGTGACAGAGTGACAGACTGGTGGACTGGTGACGGAGTGACAGTCTGGTGGACTGGTGACAGAGTGACAGTCTGGTGGACTGGTGACGGAGTGACAGGCTGGTGGACTGGTGACGGAGTGACAGTCTGGTGGACTGGTGACGGAGTGACAGTCTGGTGGACTGGTGACAGAGTGACAGGCTGGGGGACTGGTGACAGAGTGACAGTCTGGTGGACTGGTGACAGAGTGACAGTCTGGTGGACTGGTGACAGAGTGACAGGCTGGGGGACTGGTGACAGAGTGACAGGCTGGGGGACTGGTGACAGAGTGACAGGCTGGGGGACTGGTGACGGAGTGACAGACTGGTGGACTGGTGACAGAGTGACAGGCTGGGGGACTGGTGACGGAGTGACAGACTGGGGGACTGGTGACGGAGTGACAGGCTGGTGGACTGGTGACAGAGTGACAGACTGGTGGACTGGTGACAGAGTGACAGTCTGGTGGACTGGTGACAGAGTGACAGGCTGGTGGACTGGTGACGGAGTGACAGGCTGGGGGACTGGTGACAGAGTGACAGTCTGGTGGACTGGTGACAGAGTGACAGACTGGTGGACTGGTGACGGAGTGACAGTCTGGTGGACTGGTGACGGAGTGACAGTCTGGTGGACTGGTGACAGAGTGACAGACTGGTGGACTGGTGACGGAGTGACAGTCTGGTGGACTGGTGACAGAGTTACAGTCTGGTGGACTGGTGACGGAGTGACAGGCTGGTGGACTGGTGACGGAGTGACAGTCTGGTGGACTGGTGACAGAGTGACAGACTGGTGGACTGGTAACGGAGTGACAGTCTGGTGGACTGGTGACAGAGTGACAGTCTGGTGGACTGGTGACGGAGTGACAGGCTGGTGGACTGGTGACGGAGTGACAGTCTGGTGGACTGGTGACGGAGTGACAGTCTGGTGGACTGGTGACAGAGTGACAGGCTGGGGGACTGGTGACAGAGTGACAGTCTGGTGGACTGGTGACAGAGTGACAGTCTGGTGGACTGGTGACAGAGTGACAGGCTGGGGGACTGGTGACAGAGTGACAGGCTGGGGGACTGGTGACAGAGTGACAGGCTGGGGGACTGGTGACGGAGTGACAGACTGGTGGACTGGTGACAGAGTGACAGGCTGGGGGACTGGTGACGGAGTGACAGACTGGGGGACTGGTGACGGAGTGACAGGCTGGTGGACTGGTGACAGAGTGACAGGCTGGTGGACTGGTGACAGAGTGACAGACTGGTGGACTGGTGACAGAGTGACAGTCTGGTGGACTGGTGACAGAGTGACAGTCTGGTGGACTGGTGACAGAGTGACAGGCTGGTGGACTGGTGACAGAGTGACAGTCTGGTGGACTGGTGACAGAGTGACAGGCTGGTGGACTGGTGACGGAGTGACAGGCTGGTGGACTGGTGACGGAGTGACAGTCTGGTGGACTGGTGACGGAGTGACAGGCTGGGGGACTGGTGACAGAGTGACAGGCTGGGGGACTGGTGACAGAGTGACAGTCTGGTGGACTGGTGACAGAGTGACAGTCTGGTGGACTGGTGACAGAGTGACAGGCTGGGGGACTGGTGACAGAGTGACAGGCTGGGGGACTGGTGACAGAGTGACAGGCTGGGGGACTGGTGACGGAGTGACAGACTGGTGGACTGGTGACAGAGTGACAGGCTGGGGGACTGGTGACGGAGTGACAGACTGGGGGACTGGTGACGGAGTGACAGGCTGGTGGACTGGTGACAGAGTGACAGGCTGGTGGACTGGTGACAGAGTGACAGACTGGTGGACTGGTGACAGAGTGACAGTCTGGTGGACTGGTGACAGAGTGACAGTCTGGTGGACTGGTGACAGAGTGACAGGCTGGGGGACTGGTGACAGAGTGACAGGCTGGGGGACTGGTGACGGAGTGACAGACTGGTGGACTGGTGACAGAGTGACAGGCTGGGGGACTGGTGACGGAGTGACAGACTGGGGGACTGGTGACGGAGTGACAGACTGGTGGACTGGTGACAGAGTGACAGGCTGGGGGACTGGTGACAGAGTGACAGTCTGGTGGACTGGTGACAGAGTGACAGTCTGGTGGACTGGTGACAGAGTGACAGGCTGGGGGACTGGTGACAGAGTGACAGGCTGGGGGACTGGTGACGGAGTGACAGACTGGTGGACTGGTGACAGAGTGACAGGCTGGGGGACTGGTGACGGAGTGACAGACTGGGGGACTGGTGACGGAGTGACAGGCTGGTGGACTGGTGACAGAGTGACAGTCTGGTGGACTGGTGACGGAGTGACAGGCTGGTGGACTGGTGACAGAGTGACAGACTGGTGGACTGGTGACGGAGTGACAGACTGACGGACTGGTGGCAAAAAAGATAACAAATACTTCCGTTTTTTTAGCTAGGCTTTCTCTTTGTATTTTCCTTTCTATCTACTTTCCCACCTCCCCCCCTTCTCCCTCTGTTCGTGTCACTTGTCTTGAGAGATTCCTTCCATGTGCCCCCACTCCTTCCGTCGCCCACTCTCTCTTCGTTTTTGTCTGATCCTCCTCATCATTAACCACTCTCTCGCTCCTCTCTCTTCCGCTGCTATCCTCCCTTGTAGTTCTCTCTTCTTCCCTCTCCTCTCTGCGTGTCTTTCTCTCTCTATATATATCTCTCCCTGTCTCTGTCTCTCTCTCCCTCGCCCGCTCACCGCCCCTTTTCTCCCTATCCCTCTCCCTCTATGTGCCTCTCATTACCTGTCTCCCCCCCCCCTCTCTGCCTCCCCCCGTCGCTGTGTAGCCCTTTCGCACTCTAGACCCTATCGATGGCCAGAAAAACGGCGCCTTCTGATTGATTCCGTCTACATTACATCAAGCCATGTGGCAAGCCGGTGAATTCCAACAAAAAAGTAACAGACCACATTTTTTTCATGCCGTACACTCCACAATCCGTGATATTGGCGCAATGTGAATAAATAAAATGAGAAACGCACCGACATACTTCCTACTGAAGCTGTGTCCTTACTCATGGGGATGCCCCCGCCCCACTCTCCCCCACCTACACCACGCCCCCACACCCACCCCAGAATGCTCTGGCCTCTTCTGACATATTTTTCGGGCTCACCTGCAAACACATTGTTCTAGTCCAACATATATCCATCTCAAAACTTCACATGAATTATTATCGTATCGATTTCAAACAAAGGTGAAACTGATTTCTTTGAGATATATTTATGACAGCGCTACGGTTTTGTTACAATTGTAACTTTCACTCGCCGTGTGATATAGATGTTCCCATATACCCATCACACACATATCTCAAATGTGGAGAGAAGGGGGGAGTAAGCTCGCCGACAACCTCGCGACAGACACTCCAAAGACAGAAGCAGGTGGGGGTGGACACAAGGAGAAGTGGGGGGGGGTCATACCGTAAGTAGAGTATAATTTGAATTAGTCCAGCCACACTAGACTCCGTGTAGCCTAGGTGCGCGACATATCCGACTTGGGAGCGGACCGCGTTTAATTTGTTGAACTAAATTTGAATCCGCAAGGCGTTTAGGCCCCCACTAGAAATATATACCACTATTCAGCAATCGAACAAGTCCATGTCCCATGTCCCACTTTATCAAGTTTGTGACGTGTCGAATATACCATACCTCATAGATAACATTCCACTACAGGCCAAGGTCACATTCAGACTTATCCTTATCTTGCGCATGGGAGAAAGATAGAAACCTTGAACTAATCCCCCCCCCCCAATATCGCTCAATATTTGTCGAGGGTCGGTTAGCACAAAGGCCATATTGGTACCTTATCCCTGGGATGGCCAATTGACAGCTCTGGTTATCAGCTTTAACGACTTGGACAGCCACCGCCAGTCAAGTCACAAGATGAAGTCAAGAGGGTCCTCCAGACACCAGTCCACATCCAGTTGTCGCGAGGTGTTGCGATAAATGAACCATCGCCTTGTGGGCGCTGTCATCTGGGGAAGTCTTGTTGGATCTGATCCATTCAGCACGCAACAACGACAACGAGTGTCCCATTGCAGACCACACGTTGGTGAGATAATGGTGTGTATTTAGATGGGGTATCTGCGCGTCTGCAGCAACCATTTGTTTACCTGCCACCTGGGCCCTGTGGACATTAAAACCCAGCACCATCACAACAAACCAAACTGGTGGCGGGTGTATACTTCTTTACCTGACTCAGTTCTGCCGTGTACTTGTCACGACGGCACTCCGTATATCTGGCATATATATATATATAAACGTAATCTGTAACTTGTAAGAGATTACACTGGTTTGTTACACAAGGTATTTGCATGTACAGCAGTATACATTTATTTATTCGCTGTGTGGACAACTGAGGTTAAACAACTATTACATTAATTCAAAGGTCGTTTACAGGTGTAGATAGCCAGATGTAAGACTATAGCCTACCTGAGTCAACATCGATGTTTGTCCTACAGCAACGTTAATCCAAGATCAAGGACTTTGATTCGTGTCGGGCTTCCCGAGCCAGCCCCCCCCCCCGACATAATGGCCACGAGGTTGCCTAATACCTCTTCCCCACGACCGCTCCCACCCCCCCCCCCCCCCCCCGCTTTAAATCCATATGGCACTAAAGTACACAGAAAAGCCTGCTTCGATCGCCTGCTATATGACAGATTACCCCCATCACCACGCTATCAAGCCCCGCCTACGGTCTTGGCCATATATATGTCTGAGCCTGACCTAAGTAACCAGACAGGCTGCCGTCGAGCCACCCCTCCAGAGAAAGCCGCTAGATGGCGTAAGCTTGCCGCGGATAATCTGTTTGGACATCTCTTTAAACCCCACAATTACTGGACTTATAATGATTGACTATCTGGGCTGTCCCCAGTAGGCCTAGGTAGTCTAAAAGAATGGGTTGAGAGCTACCCAGGGGACAAGGTTCCCTTTCATACTGACACTCACCCTTATTGCTAGTTACCTTAAACAGTATTTTTACACATAAATATTTTGGGTTGATATTCAAGAAATTGTGCCAAAAAATGGTGCAGTGGGAAGTAAACATTCACATCTAACAGAACAGTAACATGTGCATCAAAGGCAATAATAAAGCTGTCAGATTGTTTTCTTTGATAGCTAGTGTAGACTTGACAGCTATGTGTAATACGCCACATATGTGCGTGGGCCTACTTCATTGACTTATTGCATAGATTAGGGATGATCGTCCTACCCCAGGCAATGAACTTTAGTTACAAGAATATCGGATGATTGCACTAATCGTAGAATCGTAACTATGGAATGCTACAGTTTCATTCTAGATCTACCTTAATTTTGGCGGCTAAAAACAGCTCAAACGATATTGATACAAATCGGGTACTATTCTTATCCTTACTGGTTCTACAGACGCTCTAGCTAACAATAGCTTTCAATATCCACAGACAACAACGTTGGTCAACAACAGATGACCGTTCTCTGTGCATTGGTAGGGTCTACCACTAATCACGGACCTCTCATCAAGCAAGGACATCGTATTGGTCAATGCCAAACTGCTTTTCCCAAGGGAGATGAACCCCTATTGCCTCATGGTCTGCAGAGACAGACACACAGACAGACACACAGGTCCCCCCATCACAAACATCAACATTGACATAAGATACAACCGCCAAGGGTATCCCGCCGATGCGAAGCCTCCAAACCCACATCCCGAGCAGCTAAAACTAATCCAGATTTCGGGATGTAAAGTCGTTAGAGTTCCAGCCAAAGGGAACGGGCGGCTACAAAGGACATTTTCCTTCCTCGCGTAGGGCGGCGCGGCGGAAAAACATTCCGCGAGCCGCCGTAGCTACGCCGGAAGTTTTCACAAGGAAATCCACTTCCGGTGAAAGCCGCGGCAGATTTTGCCCGCAGGATCCGAAAGCTTGCGCGTGCGTCGTCTGTGTGCGCCATCCTCGCTTTCGAAGCTAACGCGCCCAGGATGTGAGGCGACGGATATAGAGGGAGAGGAGGTGCTGAGCTGGCAACACCATACTGAGCCACAACCACTTGGTTTCTGCGTCTTTTCCCGTGTTTTTTCTGACAGTTTTTTTCTGTTTGTTGTTTCATTTGTGTTTTTGGACTCAGCGTAAGTGGCAATGTAAGTGGTCATAATACAACTTGTGAACTGATTCTCCGCTCTATATGTGGTTATTGCTCTCCCCTATAACCGGTTACCATTTTACCATTTTTTATGTGTTGTTATGACTCTGTCCTATGTGTGGTTAACACTTTGCCCTATGTGTAGTTAACACTCTGCCATATGTGTGGTTAACACACTGCCCTATGTGTGGTTAGCACTCTGCCCTATGTGTGGTTAACACACTGCCCTATGTGTTGTTATGACTCTGTCCTATGTGTGGTTAACACTTTGCCCTATGTGTGGTTAACACCCTGCCATATGTGTGGTTAACACACTGCCCTATGTGTGGTTAACACTCTGCCCTATGTGTGGTTAGCACTGCCCTATATGTGGTTAACACAATGCCCTATGTGTGGTTAACACTCTACCTATTGTATGGTTAACATTCTGTCATTTGTGTGGTTAACATTCGGTCCTATATGTGGTTAACACCCTGCCCTATGTGTGATAACCACCCTGCCCTATGTGTGATTAACACTGCCCTATGTGTGATTAACACTGCACTCTGTGTGTGGTTAACACACTGCCCTATGTGTGGTTAACACATTGCCCTATGTGTGGTTAACACTTTGCCCCATGTGTGGTTAACACACTGCCCTCTGTGTGGTTAACACCCTGCCCTATGTGTGATTAACACTACTCTATGTGTTATACCCACCCTGCCCTATGTGTGGTTAACACGCTGCCCTATGTGTGATTAACACTGCCCTGTGTGTAGTTAACACCCTGCCCTATGTGTGGTTAACACACTGCCCTATGTGTGGTTAGCACTTTGCCCTATGTGTGGTTACCACTCTACCCTTTGTATGGTTAACATTCTGTCATTTGTGTGGTTAACATTCGCTTCTATATGTGGTTAACACCCTGCCCTATGTGTGGTTAACACACGGCCCTATGTGTGGTTAACACACTGCCCTATGTGTGGTTAACACTTTGCCCCATGTGTGGTTAACACACTGCCCTATGTGTGATAACCATCCTGCCCTATGTGTGGTTAACACCCTGCCCTATGTGTGATTAACACTCTGCACTCTGTGTGTGATTAACATTATTTCCTGCGTGTTGCAGTCTTTTCCATGTATCTTGCCTTAATGTTCATCCTAACATCAACCAGCATATCGGGATCAGTCGCATTGGGATCGTTACAGGTATTATGACCAGTAAATTACATTATCGGGAAGAACCGTATCGGGAACAGTCCGACTGGAATCTGGATTCTGGTATAAACCTGGACATGTACCTTCTATCGAATACTCGAGATCAGCAGGTTGGTCGGGATTTGATCCAGTACGTGGGTTTACTTGACCTAAAGCAGGGTAGCCATTATGGACTCAGATCCATACAGACAAGGGTAACCTTTACAGGTGCGATCATCCAGGAAAAGACAATTCAGTACCTGGATCATTGGCTGTTAGATGAGCTATCTGCGGGGACGAACAAACAAGTCGAGATCACCTGGATGGTGTACCGCCAGAGATCCAGACGGTTCACTCCGGCTCTCCCGGGGCGAATCCGGCTCCCGTCAGGGCCACCGCTACAGCCAGACACCCTCGGATACCTGTTTGGTATCTGATCCGAGTTGTGAGACATCCGGGATCAAAAACACACCACAACACTCAAAGGCGAGGTCAGAACTCGGACGCCTATTCTAGGACTCCCGTCTTATCAAAGGGCGCTCAACGGGCGCGGGGTGCGCAAAAGCGGGAAAATACGGTAAACCAACAGAAGGAGCAGACGGCGTGGGGTTAGAATGGGCGATAAAAGGGGATAAGGGGGTAGCTGTGGAAGTAGTGGGGCGGGATTGCTGCGGATATAGGGGGCGGGGATGGGGGTATTTATCAACAGCAGATGTGTAAACATCTGTGCACTCGCCGCCATCTTGTCCTAACCGGAGACTGTGGCAAGGCGGAACCCCTCAGACAAAACCAAGAAACTAAACATTTACCGCCATGATGGTAAACTCAATGGTGGCCGCGTCCTCATTGTAGGCGGGTTCACGGGCTAATATTGAAGAACACTGGTGCCACAATAGGGGGTCACGTGATCCCTTCCGCTGCATCAACAAGAGACATTGACATCCAGAAGCGATCAGAAGGTGAAGGGGACGAGGACCGCCATGGTAACCATTGGGACGTCGTCTTCTGCGGTTTGTTTAGATCACATTGAAAATCGCCCACCTGAAGTGCACAGGTGGGCGGCATCCAACCCATTAAGTATCGATTACCGGCAGATTGCGGACGGAGCCGCGAAGGGGTGTGGCAGGGTATCTTGGAACGGCCGTAGACCAGATAGATGGGGCAAACCAGCACCTTTCCCAGCTTTCCCCGAGTTTAGAACACGAACTACCCCGCAGACAGCCTGGTATGTCATGGCACATCTTCATACAGGTATTTATTGCACTCGTGGGAACGACGATAAAAGTGCTGACGTCCGAACAACGAGCACACGTTCCTCGGACACAATCAAGTGTGTAGGCCGGCGTATGTTGAGTTAGGGCAGCATACACTGTTGTCGCTCAGCCTTACTGGCACCCCACTTCTTAACCCCGTGTCCGAGAGATCTCCTCATCCGCCTGTTGATTAATGGTATACGTGACGTGTACAAACAAACAAACACGACACTCTTGACACGGCCTCATACACTAATGTACACTTCACATAGATATGACATCACCAGACCCATCACACGGACAAATGTCAACCCTTGTCGGTCAAGGGGCAGTCACGCCCTGTCTACATACTAACCATCACCCCCCGCCCAGCCTCCTTCTTCCTGCCTGCCCCCACTTCACCCCGCAGGGCGCCACCCCTAGAATCCCTGTACCCCGTTACCTAGGATCTTGTCACCCCGCAAGGCGCCACCCCTAGAATCCCTGTACCCCGTTACCTAGGATCTTGTCACCCCGCAAGGCGCCACCCCTAGAATCCTTGCACCCCGTTACCTTGGATCCTGTCACCCAGAATCAGCGGTCTAGTGGTAGGGCCCTCGACTTGAACTGGACATGTCACCGGTTAGAGCACCTGGCGAAGTCAGTGGCTTACCATCAAACACCGTCGCGAATTAGATCAAGGGGCGGGGGGATGTGGAGGCTTAACATCTACTTAAAGTCCATACCCTTCCTGAAGCCCATATTCCGTCCCTTCCACTACATTCGTCAGCTTATGTAGCGTACTCCCCCCTCCCCCCCACCCCCAGGTCGTCAGTTTTCGGGGTACCCTCCCCCCAATCTGGCAGTACCCCCCCCCCCCCACCCCGCCCGCCTCCTCCTTCACGGTGGTAAGTTCCCAGATCTACCCTTGACATTATGTATCATTCCCGGACCACGTGGCTTTTCGGCCGTGTTTTAAAGGTCCAGAATAGCTCGGTATTCTCCGTGGGTTGTATACACATGTTTTTCTCACCACGGTGCCAGGGAAAGCCATTTAATGTGTGAAAGCATCACAATGCACCAGAGAGCTGCGTAGACAATATCATAACAGCGCACACCAGTTTCTATTCAAGGAAATGGGAGCTCATTTAATGTAAATAAAATATATGTCTGTTCACTTTTATCAAAAAAATATACGATGTACTTTTGGCGGAGAGTAAACATTAGTTTTTGGTCCTGGTCCAAAAATATAATATGTCAAATGATAATAATATTACTTTTGACATAACGGTTTGGCCAGAAAGATGACACTTTTTTTTACAATTGAGTCGACGTAAATATGCATCTGATATTGGCTAGAGAAGCCAACTCATGGGCACCAGAGATCGCAAACCACCTGCAGGCGAGGCACGTATCTCAAATTATTTCTACAATCAAACGTCTGTCCAGGTTTCAAAACAAATATATAGGCTGAGGCACTGTTAGGCATTACCGTGCTCATTATCACGTCTACGGTGTGACTTTTTGTTCCCTGGGCGATTGTTTACCTAACTCCCCGTGTCGCCCGGTCCTGGCTTAAGGGCACTCAATACCACTCAATAACCGTGCCACGAGGTGAGCCACAACGCCATACCCACGCCGCCACGCGTTCTCCATTATCGCCCACATAATCCAGATACTTATATAAGGAGTGTGTAACAGAACCTGGCGTTTGATCTGGCCACGTGCGCGCAGTCAGCAGCCCGACGTTGATGTCTGTACCACATCTTGTCAGCCTAGCACTGTATGGCGGGCCCAGGCCGCCGCACCGTCACTCCATATGGCTGGTTTTGTCACCAAAGCAAAATTTTTGTTGTTTTAGAGTTTTGCCAATTAACTCACACCGCGAACAGGCACAGCGTGCGCGAACGCTACCTGCGACGCAATCAAGTTGATCACGTGACCAGCCAACGGGCCTGACACGGGCAGTCGAGTTTATACCATCACAAATAGGACGTGCGTTTATCAAGTGTTGTGTCGTGGTGGGTTTTCGTTCATTTAGGATCTTAGAATCGATGCCAAATCACTCATGGTCTATTCATTAATTTACTCCAGGAAACCGATATTCGTTGTCTGTAATAAAATGCTAACGGTCAGCCTATTGGACTCCACTATTGCGTGGTCGCCTGCCATCTTTGGCCCGGTTGTTAGAGGGAGTACGATCCACATAATGTAGGCCTATATATAGATACAAATCACATAATATAATGAAGTCCACCTGTTCGATAATATGCGGCAAATTGACCGCCATATCAGGCTAAGTTTCGACCACATGGCGCGGGGAGGGGGTGGGGGGTGGGATGGGGGGGGGCACAACATTAAACAACATAGCGAATCAGCAATCACGTAATACAAACCCAATAAAAACATAGCCCCAACCTGCTGTCCCACAAACCCACCTCTTACGACGGACTCCACCTGCTCGATGTTTCGCAGCGTCAGTCTGATGAGCGTCGAGTTGAGCCACAGTCCGCCGACCCCGCGACTCTCGTCGTCGAAGTTAATGGCCGCCATGAAGACCCGTGTATCGTACTTCCGGACGCTGTTGTATCCACAGATCCCGGGGGCGCCGACCCCGTGCAGCATGACAATCCGGCGGTGCCAGGGCCAGATGTAGTTATCCCCTCCCGGATACACCCCGGGCAGGTTATTAATGATATTGCTTCCCTTCATCACTCGCTTAATCTCCACCTGCGCCTTGAGAGCGCCCCCTGCCGACAGAGAGTAGTCGTGGTAGATGGCGCGCACGGTGCCCGTAAAGATGACCTGCGCGCGGCGTACGCGGGTCTCCAGCGGCGGTGGCGCGCAGGTCTGGTGGTGCTGCCCGTGGTGGCGCGGCAGAGGGGACCACTCGTTCAGGTCGTTGGAAGGCTCCGACAGAATGTTGTTGTCAAACGTGAAATCCTGCGCAGAGACTAATGCCTGGTGGTCGCCATGGAAACTGAGATCGGAGTGTAATACTAACAAGACGGAGGCGACGAGCACCCATTGTCGCCGTTTCCATAGCGACAATTGTGGTGCCGTCGACCTCGCATGCGGGAATGGCGTACTTCCGGTCGCCATGTTGAATCTGTTCATGCGGGAACGGAGTCGTCAATCCGATCTGAAGCAAAAACAGAGAACCAAATATTATTTCATGTGATTAAAATTTAGTTTTTGCTAAATGAGTACAAACGTTTAAAATAATAATAGCTTCCTGACATTTTTCTTAAATTTAGTAAATGTTAATATGATCAAACCTGAGCACGAGCGATTGAATGAATTGTTCAGTGTACTATCTAAAGTTAAGACATCAAGTGCTCATGATTCACCGGAAAGAGAGTCAGAACAGCATGACGCAGGCTACTTGGGCTACCGTTCCACATGCTACAGTCCGCCCTTTGTACATTTTGCCCATAGATCTCCGCCAGAGGGCATTCGTCATTTACTATTTTACGTCAAAGGCAATTGATCAAATATAGCCTACGTTGTTTGAACATGTGAACATGTGAAGTGAAATCGGTTTAGATCCAGCCTAAGGCGGTCATTATGAAACTTTATAGATATTCACAGGATTTCACGATTTGATTATGCATGGATGGGATTCGAACCGCAATATTAACAACATGTGACTATAAAGAAGGTCACTCTATCATGTGACTATAAGGAAGGTTACTCTATCATGTGACTATAAGGAAGGTCACTCTATCATGTGAGTATAGGGAAGGTCACTCTATCATGTGACTATAAGGAAGGTCACTCTATCATGTGACTATAAGGAAGGTCACTCTATCATGTGACTATAGGGAAGGTCACTCTATCATGTGACTATAGGGAAGGTCATTCTATCATGTGACTATAAGGAAGGTCACTCTATCATGTGACTATAAGGAAGGTCACTCTATCATGTGAATATAGGGAAGGTCACTATCATGTGACTATAAGGAAGGTCACTCTATCATGTGACTATAAGGAAGGTCACTATCATGTGACCATAGGAAAGGTCACTCTATCATGTGACCATAGGAAAAATCACTCTATCATGTGACTATAGGGAAGGTCACTCTATCATGTGACTATAAGGAAGGTCACTCTATCATGTGACTATAAGCAAGGTCACTTTATCATGCATGTTCACCCAGCCCTGGTGACAGACACGGGTCCGGTGTCGGCTCCTAGCGCCGTGTCACTGTCCGCAGAATTACATGGTCTTGTACAATGCCATCCATTTGTAGGAGTGAGGTTTATTAGAGGCGGGGACTACATCAAACATTCGCCACTTTGTCTCCCGGGGTACAACATGTAACCTGCATGTCGGGCCAAGGTATACGCGGGTCTGGATAGACTCTGTCAGAAACGTGAGGCCCACCATTACATGTGGCTGTACAGTGCCGTCCTCCATATTACCACGCACCTTACACCCCCCCCCTCCCCAAACCCCGCCCTCACCCCCCACCTCCCACATCTAATTTCCCTGTTACTAGCCTTGCACTCCACCTCTATAGTTCTTATTACCAACCATCCCCTTACGCCCCCACCTCCACCTGTAAAGTCTCTACTCCACCCGACCACCACCCTTACCTTACAGCCCCATACACCACCCCACCCCCACCCCCACCCCCACACCCGCCTCGTCTGGGCCGGTATCTGTCACATAACTTACATACTGTCCTCAGAAACTTTTTGATTTTTGCGCCGTAGCCGGCCCCGCTAGCCTCACCTTACCGGTGTTGAATATCACGCGGAGTCTCACAAGCATGTGCCAGGGGTAGTAAAAGCCCGCCCGAAACAGACAGACATAGAGACAGATCTATAGTCAGAAATCTACATAAAGAGACAGAAAGAAATGGAGAGAATGCGACGAGGGAGGGGTGGGGTGAGGTGGGGGTGGGTAGGGAAGGGGTGGGTGTGGAATGGGTGTATGGGGGGTAAGGGTGGGGGGTAAGGATGGGGGGTGGGTAGGGGCAGGGTGGGGGGTAAGGGTTGGGGGGGGGGGGTCTGCGGTCATATTACCGCTCCCCATTTCCTGGTCATCTAGTTCAGCACTCAAAATCCTAGGACCATAGAGGGTAGCAACGGACTTAATGGATGTGGTGTATGTGTGTGTGTGCCGGGGTGGTTTTGGCGGGGGGGGGGGGGGGGGGGTAGAATGCTTGGCGACACTCCCTCTTTGCAAAAGAAGACGCCCTTTGGCTGTCACACGGCAAGAACGTAAAGGCCATAGGGGCCGGCCCGGTAGCTGAGTGGGCCAGAGCGCTCGCCTTGAGTGCTCTGGCCACGTGAGAGCCTAACGGCACGTGGATCGGTGGTTCGAGGCCATGCTGTGGCCATGTCTGTTTGGTCGCAGGATAAAGATCCCATGTCCTTCTTCGCTTGGAGAGGGGTGACCCCCGGGGACATGCCTCCACTCTCCCTTCCTTCTCTGATTGACGCAATATGACCAAATATGGTTCAAACGTCCTAAATACCCAATCAACTTAAAGGTCATACAGTAATAACGCCATAAGGACGCCCCAGTCACACCTGAGAGTCGAACCTCCGACCATTGTGTGTTTGACCAAAACGAGACTTCTGGTTGGTCAAGCAGAACACTTGAAGGACCCTTACAACCCACCAGCTCTGCCTCAGCTTTAGCGTCTTAAAAGATATAGCATTGTGGCCGTTCATTTCATAGCTACGTGTTGAAATCAGGCATGCTTCAAGATTGACACAATCAGGTAGAGCGTGTGAAACTGTCTAATTAAATATTTGAAATGCTAGCTCTAGCGATGGGCGACGTTATGAAGTTATTAAAGTGCGATTGCGACCGAGCGCGAATACAGGGCCACCTGGGGACACCCGGAAGCTAACTGGTGGCGCCCAGGTGCGGTACTCGGGTGCTAACCTCCGACCCTGCATGTATCCTCTATGTCTTTGGTGAAACTACTTCGGTGCATTTCGGGCCACACATTGACCACATTTTGTCAATCGTGAGATCAAAATCACATATCTGACCCCACAAAGGTCCAGTGCCCGTGCCACCACGCCCCCACGATCCCTCGTTTACCAAATCATATTAAAATATCACCCCATCCAAAGTTCACGATTTCATATTAAAATCTCCCCTCCCCACACTCCCACTTTTGCACATTAGTCCCAACCATATCGAGGATATGGGTTCATACACATACCCTCAGTATATTTGTTGAGCATCAGTGTATTTCACACAGGAGTTGTATATTTCCACTGAGAACCGCACGTGGTTCATACACACCACCTATGTGATGCCCTTACCTCTATGGACACACACAGGCCATCCATCCCGCTGGGCATGTACGCCACCAGGCCCTTATCATTGCCCATGGGGCGGTGTGCCCTGGGCAGACGGTCTCATTACTACATGATGTACATAGTATATATAGGGTTAACCGTGGGATCTTCTTACCTCACGCCCGTGGAATCTCCCGATTGCTGTCCCTGCTTCCGGGATCCTCGATATGATATCTGATCAGATTTCTTTGCGGCTGAACGGCGTAATAATTACCAGAACCTCCAGATCTAGCTGGCTTTTTACCCCATTCACCAAACAGTTGTCCTCAGCAGTTACACACCATCGTTGTAGCGAGGAAAGCGGGACAACACTATGAGGTGTGAGCCACCCCACCATCGCCTTGTCCAGTGGCGACACATATAGCATGGCGACAGGGGTTTGAACCACGTGTCGTTACCATGGCAGCATTAATCCGTGGGGTGTTTAAACAGGTCGCGGGTATCTGTCACCCCTCTGTACACTGTTAGCAAAGGTGCACGGACAACACAGGGATAATTAATCGAGATTAACGCCAAAGTGGGGTCGTTGTTTTTTAAGTCCGAAGGATAAAAAGTGAGGGATTAAAGCCCCTATGTAGACATCTGTTTAATGACCTTGGGTATGTGTTAGCCTTTATCAGTGGAGATTGTACGGGGAAGGGTGACGCCTACTAGGCTATTTAAGAATCGACATGGCCTCTTTATTCTGCACACACAGAAAGCTTTGCACAGGTGGGGCTTGAACCCTGTACCGACCGCTTGGGCTGAGCACAGTCGACACTAGCCGAACGCGCCAGGCAACGGAGTGACCACACTACCCACTGAGATACAGACGACCCCCCGTGCACAATTGGCCCCTGGATCATACGCCTAGATTGACCACTTATGTATACCCTAAATATGTTCGTTTACGGCTTATATCGCTGTAACTAACGTGTTAATGTTAATGTTAACGTGACATCTGTCGATATTAACATGGGTTAAACTGCATGGGCAGTCAGGGATTAACACCTGAGACAGGGAGATGACAGGAGGAAACAACCCCAAACACGAGTGGGCTTACAACTCGCCACCGCTTTCTCTACAGTCGGGTGGGTACGCAACCTCTCGTCCACTCTCGCCAACCACGAGACAGCGTGATTAGGCCGCTTTTGATTGGCTGATTTGATTTTGACCGTGTATTGACGTCTATGGACGGTTCTTTTATCCTCGGCCAAATGCGTTATATATTTTTTATGGTTACGTATTTACATCACCCCTAGCAACACGTATGTAGCCTATATATCTAAAGCCACACTTTTTTTCTTCTGGTATCTGTCCAGAGCCAATCGACTTCAGGGTTGGTAAGATCGGGGCCTATGTCGGCCAATGTAAAAATAATTCTTCTTCACATTTTGAGCACCCGTAGTTCTATGGCCCTTAAGCAGTACATTTCACGCTATCACGAATACTCTTCAACTCCCCCCCCCTTTCTTCGCCACCCCCTCCCCCCTTAGCCCCCATAACGCAGTGAAAGCCTCCCATCCAGAGGGTGACACCCACCCCCTCCGCCTCCCCCCTCCACCCCCGTAACGCAGTGAAAGCCTCCCATCCAGAGGGTGACGCCCACCCCCTCCGCCTCCCCCCTCCACCCCCGTAACGCAGTGAAAACCTCCCATCCAGAGGGTGACGCCCACCCCCTCCGCCTCCCCCCTCCACCCCCGTAACGCAGTGAAAGCCTCCCATCCAGAGGGTGACGCCCACCCCCTCCGCCTCCCCCCTCCACCCCCGTAACGCAGTGAAAGCCTCCCATCCAGAGGGTGACGCCCAACCCCTCCGCCTCCCCCCTCCACCCCCGTAACGCAGTGAAAACCTCCCATCCAGAGGGTGACGCCCACCCCCTCCGCCTCCCCCCTCCACCCCCGTAACGCAGTGAAAGCCTCCCATCCAGAGGGTGACGCCCAACCCCTCCGCCTCCCCCCTCCACCCCCGTAACGCAGTGAAAGCCTCCCATCCAGAGGGTGACGCCCACCCCCTCCGCCTCCCCCCTCCACCCCCGTAACGCAGTGAAAGCCTCCCATCCAGAGGGTGACGCCCAACCCCTCCGCCTCCCCCCTCCACCCCCGTAACGCAGTGAAAGCCTCCCATCCAGAGGGTGACGCCCACCCCCTCCGCCTCCCCCTCCACCCCCGTAACGCAGTGAAAGCCTCCCATCCAGAGGGTGACGCCCACCCCCTCCGCCTCCCCCCTCCACCCCCATAACGCAGTGATAGCCTCCCATCCAGAGGGTGACGCCCACCCCCTCCGCCTCCCCCCTCCACCCCCCTAACGCAGTGATAGCCTCCCATCCAGAGGGTGACGTGGTTGAAATGACGGTTATGGCGAGACCCGTCCATGACGACCACCTGACGCTGCGCGTGTCTCCAAGTCTGTAACCCGGGCACGGGGACCGATGATTGCCATCGCACGGAGGACATGCACCGTGTCCCATACACATTAATATATATTTATAAACATATATATATTTATTGCACAGTCGTCGGAAATATTGCTTTTACCACCTGATGGGGGGCCAACTTAAATAAATTAACAAAAAAAAGGAGGAAAGTCATCATATCCATCAGACCAATGTTGAAGATTAATGACCCGGGGGTGACGGGGGTGACGGGGGTGACGGGGGCGACGGGGGTGGGTGGGGTAACGTAGGTGACGGGGGTGACGTGGGTTGCGTACGAAAATTAAATTATATGGCCGGGCAGAGCCGGGAAAGAACTCCCGCTGGGCTAGATTAAAATGAGGGATTCAATCATGGGCGACAAATTGCTTGAGGTATCAGGTGAGCTCATAATTTCATTCCATATCAACTTTCATATCGACTGCTGGGTCTGCTGCAGAGGGGTTGCGGAA
>OZ025253.1:2212931-2458714 GCA_964019135.1 Arenicola marina | reverse complement strand
CCAGGTGCGGTACTCGGGTGCTAACCTCCGAGCCTGCATGTATCCTCTATGTCTTTGGTGAAACTACTTCGGCGCATTTCGGGCCACACATTGACCACATTTTGTCAATCGTGAGATCAAAATCACACATTTGACCCCACAAAGGTCCAGTGCCCGTGCCACCACGCCCCCACGATCCCTCGTTTACCAAATCATATTAAAATATCACCCCATCCAAAGTTCACGATTTCATATTAAAATCTCCCCTCCCCACCCTCCAACTTTTGCAAATTGGTCCCATATATATATATATATATATATATATATATACACATACCCTCAGTATATTTGTTGAGCATCAGAGTATTTCACACAGGAGTTGTATATTTCCCCTGAGAACCGCACGTGGTTCATACACACCACCTATGTGATGCCCTTACCTCTATGGACACACACAGGCCACTGGGCATGTACACCACCAGGCCCTTATCATTGCCCGTGGAGCGGTGTGCCCTGGGCAGACGGTCTCATTACTACATGATGTACATAGTCTATATAGGGTTAACAGTGGGACCTTCTTACCTCACGCCCGAGGACTCTCCTGATTGTTGTCCCTGCTTCCAGGATCCTCGATATGATATCTGATCAGATTTCTTTGCGGCTGAACGGCGTAATAATTACCAGAACCTCCAGATCTAGCTGGCTTTTTACCCCATTCACTCACTTGTCCTCAGCAGTTACAGACCATCGTTGTAGCGAGGAAGGCGGGACAACACTATGAGGTGTGAGCCACGCCACCACCGCCTTGTCCAGTGGCGACACAGATAGCATGGCGACAGGGGTTTGAACCACGTGTCGTTACCATGGCAGCATTAATCCGTGGGGTGTTTAAACAGGTCGCGGGTATCTGTCACCCCTCTGTACACTGTTAGCAAAGGTGCACGGACAACACAGGGATAATTAATCGAGATTAACGCCAAAGTGGGGTCGTTGTTTTTTAAGTCCGAAGGATAAAAAGTGAGGGATTAAACCCCCTATGTAGACATCTGTTTAATGACCTTGGGTATGTGTTAGCCTTTATCAGTGGAGATTGTACGGGGAAGGGTGACGCCTACTAGGCTATTTAAGAATCGACATGGCCTCTTTATTCTGCACACACAGAAAGCTTTGCACAGGTGGGGCTTGAACCCTGTACCGACCGCTTGGGCTGAGCACAGTCGACACTAGCCGAACGCGCCAGGCAACGGAGTGACCACACTACCCACTGAGATACAGACGACCCCCCCCCCCCCGTGCACAATTGGCCCCTGGATCATACGCCTAGATTGACCACTTATGTATACCCTAAATATGTTCGTTTACGGCTTATATCGCTGTAACTAACGTGTTAATGTTAATGTTAACGTGACATCTGTCGATATTAACATGGGTTAAACTGCATGGGCAGTCAGGGATTAACACCTGAGACAGGGAGATGACAGGAGGAAACAACCCCAAACACGAGTGGGCTTACAACTCGCCACCGCTTTCTCTACAGTCGGGTGGGTACGCAACCTCTCGTCCACTCTCGCCAACCACGAGACAGCGTGATTAGGCCGCTTTTTGATTGGCTGATTTGATTTAGACCGTGTATTGACGTCTATGGACGGTTCTTTTATCCTCGGCCAAATGCGTTATATATTTTTTATGGTTACGTATTTACATCACCCCTAGCAACACGTATGTAGCCTATATATCTAAAGCCACACTTTTTTTCTTCTGGTATCTGTCCAGAGCCAATCGACTTCAGGGTTGGTAAGATCGGGGCCTATGTCGGCCAATGTAAAAATAATTCTTCTTCACATTTTGAGCACCCGTAGTTCTATGGCCCTTAAGCAGTACATTTCACGCTATCACGAATACTCTTCAACTCCCCCCCCCCCTTTCTTCGCCA
This sequence comes from Arenicola marina, assembly GCA_964019135.1. NCBI lineage: Eukaryota > Metazoa > Annelida > Polychaeta > Arenicolidae > Arenicola > Arenicola marina. Next base: position 2,456,802 of record OZ025253.1, on the reverse strand, counting down.
CCCCCCCTCCCCCCTTAGCCCCCATAACGCAGTGAAAGCCTCCCATCCAGAGGGTGACGCCCACCCCCTCCGCCTCCCCCCTCCACCCCCGTAACGCAGTGAAAGCCTCCCATCCAGAGGGTGACGCCCACCCCCTCCGCCTCCCCCCTCCACCCCCGTAACGCAGTGAAAGCCTCCCATCCAGAGGGTGACGCCCACCCCCTCCGCCTCCCCCCTCCACCCCCGTAACGCAGTGAAAGCCTCCCATCCAGAGGGTGACGCCCACCCCCTCCGCCTCCCCCCTCCACCCCGTAACGCAGTGAAAGCCTCCCATCCAGAGGGTGACGCCCAACCCCTCCGCCTCCCCCCTCCACCCCCGTAACGCAGTGAAAGCCTCCCATCCAGAGGGTGACGCCCACCCCCTCCGCCTCCCCCCTCCACCCCCGTAACGCAGTGAAAGCCTCCCATCCAGAGGGTGACGCCCAACCCCTCCGCCTCCCCCCTCCACCCCCGTAACGCAGTGAAAGCCTCCCATCCAGAGGGTGACGCCCACCCCCTCCGCCTCCCCCCTCCACCCCCGTAACGCAGTGAAAGCCTCCCATCCAGAGGGTGACGCCCACCCCTCCGCCTCCCCCCTCCACCCCCGTAACGCAGTGACAGCCTCCCATCCAGAGGGTGACGCCCACCCCCTCCGCCTCCCCCCTCCACCCCCGTAACGCAGTGAAAGCCTCCCATCCAGAGGGTGACGCCCACCCCCTCCGCCTCCCCCCTCCACCCCCATAACGCAGTGATAGCCTCCCATCCAGAGGGTGACGCCCACCCCCTCCGCCTCCCCCCTCCACCCCCGTAACGCAGTGATAGCCTCCCATCCAGAGGGTGACGCCCACCCCCTCCGCCTCCCCCCCTCCACCCCCTAACGCAGTGATAGCCTCCCATCCAGAGGGTGACGTGGTTGAAATGACGGTTATGCCGAGACCCGTCCATGACGACCACCTGACGCTGCACGTGTCTCCAAGTCTGTAACCCGGGCACGGGGACCGATGATTGCCATCGCACGGAGGACATGCACCGTGTCCCATACACATTAATAAATATTTATAAACATATATATATTTTTTGCACAGTCGTCGGAAATATTGCTTTTACCACCTGATGGGGGGCCAACTTAAATAAATTAACAAAAAAAAGGAGGAAAGTCATCATATCCATCAGACCAATGTTGAAGATTAATGACCCGGGGGTGACGGGGGTGACGGGGCGACGGGGGTGGGTGGGGTAACGTAGGTGACGGGGGTGACGTGGGTTGCGTACGAAAATTAAATTATATGGCCGGGCAGAGCCGGGAAAGAACTCCCGCTGGGCTAGATTAAAATGAGGGATTGGATCATGGCGACAAATTGCTTGAGGTATCAGGTGAGCTCATAATTTCATTCCATATCAACTTTCTTATCGACTGCTGGGTCTGCTGCAGAGGGGTTGCGGGAGAGGGGAGGTGGGTGGGGGGGGGGGCTGCGTAGAGACGGCGTCAAGGCAACGCAGGGAGAGGCAGTGTGGTTAGGGCTGGGAGGGGGCGGGGGTCATAGCATGGTCGGACTCGCATGTTCCCCTGGATAGGTCACGTAGTTAGATCCTACTCAGTAAATGCCGATATTTTTGTCAATCTTCATTTCCATGTGGTCCACGAATCATCTGCACAACTCTAGGTTGGCTGGTTGGTTGTATATTCAGGACGCTTTAACCACTTTTGGTCATATCGCGTCAATGGGAGAAGAAGGGAAGAGCGGAGCCATGTCCCCGGGGTAACCCCCTACTCTTGGCGAAGAAAGACATGGGATCTGTATCCTGCGACCGCACAGACATGGCCACAGCGGGGCTCGAACCACCGACCCACGTGCCGTTTTCAGGCTTTCAGGTGGCCAGAGCACACAAGGCGAGCGTTCTGACCCACTGAGCTACCTTGCCGGCCCCTACAACTCCAGGTGATATTCAAAGACGCCTGTTCCAGATAAGCGACCAAGTCCATCGCCTACATCTATGTGTGTAATATCTCAGGGGTTCGAACCCGTGTCCGGTCGCTTCACTCCACGTGGTGCTACCACTCGGCCACGACAGTCGATCGCCAGATGAGCGATAATGTGCGTACTTAGCGTGTACTTGTAGATCTATGGCGGTGCTCCATGGTGGGAGGGAGTGGGCCTTCTCCGGCCCCTCTCAGGTGTGCGTGTTATCTACATAAGTCAGACCCAATCACTTTCCTAAAATAGCCTCAAATAACCTCAAGAGGTAACCCCCCACCCCACCCCCCGCCCACACACCGCCATCCTTGAACACCGTCTCACTTCATATATACCCCCCCCCCCGCCCCCCTCCTTCTCATCCCCCCCCCCCCGCTTACCCACTCTCTCTCACCTCCACCCCCCCTCCTCACGCTCACTCATTGGGTCGCGGTTTAAAGTAAGATGAAAGTCCATAGTAATGTACTTGTTGACCCGCCTCATAGTTTTGCTTTCGAAGGTCAAGGTCGACATTGTTCCAAGTATATTTGCATCACATGCATACCAGGTATAGGCTGTGTATAGGCTGTGTATAGGCTGTGTATAGGCTGTGTATAGGCTGTGTATATTCTGTTTATAGGCTGTGTATAGGCTGTATAGGCTGTGTAGGCTGTGTATAGGCTGTGTATAGGCTGTGTATAGGCTGTGTATAGGCTGTGTAAAGGCTGTGTATAGGCTGTGTATAGGCTGTGTATAGGCTGTGTATAGGCTGTGTATAGGCTGTGTATAGGCTGTGTATAGGCTGTGTATAGGCTGTGTATAGACTGTGTATATTCTGTTTATAGGCTGTGTATAGACTGTGTATAGGCTGTGTACAGGCTGTGTATAGGCTGTGTATAGACTGTGTATATTCTGTTTATAGGCTGTGTATAGGCTGTGTATAGGCTGTGTATATTATGTTTATAGGCTGTGTTTAGGCTGTGTATATTCTGTTTATAGGCTGTGCATAGGCTGTGTATAGGCTGTGTATATTCTGTTTATAGGCTGTGTATAGACTGTGTATAGGCTGTGTACAGGCTGTGTATAGGCTGTGTATAGACTGTGTATATTCTGTTAATAGGCTGTGTATAGGCTGTGTATAGGCTGTGTATAGGCTGTGTATAGGCTGTGTATAGGCTGTGTATAGGCTGTGTATAGGCTGTGTATAGGCTGTGTATAGACTGTGTATATTCTGTTTATAGGCTGTGTATAGACTGTGTATAGGCTGTGTACAGGCTGTGTATAGGCTGTGTATAGACTGTGTATATTCTGTTTATAGGCTGTGTATAGGCTGTGTATAGGCTGTGTATATTATGTTTATAGGCTGTGTTTAGGCTGTGTATATTCTGTTTATAGGCTGTGCATAGGCTGTGTATAGGCTGTGTATATTCTGTTTATAGGCTGTGTATAGGCTGTGTATATTCTGTTTATAGGCTGTGTATAGGCTGTGTATATTCTGTTTATAGGCTGTGTATAGACTGTGTATAGGCTGTGTACAGGCTGTGTATAGGCTGTGTATAGACTGTGTATATTCTGTTTATAGGCTGTGTATAGGCTGTGTATAGGCTGTGTATATTATGTTTATAGGCTGTGTTTAGGCTGTGTATATTCTGCTTATAGGCTGTGCATAGGCTGTGTATAGGCTGTGTATATTCTGTTTATAGGCTGTGTATAGGCTGTGTATATTATGTTTATAGGCTGTGTTTAGGCTGTGTATATTCTGTTTATAGGCTGTGCATAGGCTGTGTATAGGCTGTGTATATTCTGTTTATAGGCTGTGTATAGGCTGTGTATAGGCTGTGTATAGGCTGTGTATAGGCTGTGTATAGGCTGTGTATAGGCTGTGTATAGACTGTGTATAGGCTGTGTATAGACTGTGTATATTCTGTTTATAGGCTGTGTATAGGCTGTGCATAGGCTGTGTATGGGCTGTGTATATTCTGTTTATAGGCTGTGTAAAGGCTGTGCATAGGCTGTGTATGGGCTGTGTATAGGCTGTGTATATTCTGTTTATAGGCTGTGTAAAGGCTGTGCATAGGCTGTGTATGGGCTGTGTATAGGCTGTGTATAGGCTGTGTATAGGCTGTGTATAGGCTGTGTATAGGCTGTGTATAGGCTGTGTATAGGCTGTGTATATTATGTTTATAGGCTGTGCATAGGCTGTGTATAGGCTGTGTATAGGCTGTGTATAGGCTGTGTATAGGCTGTGTATAGGCTGTGTATAGGCTGTGCATAGGCTGTGCATAGACTGCGCATAGGCTGTTTATAGGCTGTGTATAGGCTGTGTATAGACTGTGTATAGGCTGTGTATAGGCTTGCATAGGCTGTGTATAGGCTGTGTATAGGCTGTGTATAGGCTGTGTATAGGCTGTGTATAGGCTGTGTATAGGCTGTGTATAGGCTGTGTATAGGCTGTGTATAGGCTGTGTATAGGCTGTGTATAGGCTGTGTATAGGCTGTGTATAGGCTGTGTATAGGCTGTGCATAGGCTGTGTATAGGCTATGTGTAGGCTGTGTATATTCTGTGTATAGGCTGTGTATAGGCTGTGTATATTATGTTTATAGGCTGTGTTTAGGCTGTGTATATTCTGTTTATAGGCTGTGCATAGGCTGTGTATAGGCTGTGTATATTCTGTTTATAGGCTGTGTATAGGCTGTGTATATTCTGTTTATAGGCTGTGTATAGGCTGTGTATATTCTGTTTATAGGCTGTGTATAGACTGTGTATAGGCTGTGTACAGGCTGTGTATAGGCTGTGTATAGACTGTGTATATTCTGTTTATAGGCTGTGTATAGGCTGTGTATAGGCTGTGTATATTATGTTTATAGGCTGTGTTTAGGCTGTGTATATTCTGTTTATAGGCTGTGCATAGGCTGTGTATAGGCTGTGTATATTCTGTTTATAGGCTGTGTATAGGCTGTGTATATTATGTTGATAGGCTGTGTTTAGGCTGTGTATATTCTGTTTATAGGCTGTGCATAGGCTGTGTATAGGCTGTGTATATTCTGTTTATAGGCTGTGTATAGGCTGTGTATAGGCTGTGTATAGGCTGTGTATAGGCTGTGTATAGGCTGTGTATAGGCTGTGTATAGACTGTGTATAGGCTGTGTATAGACTGTGTATATTCTGTTTATAGGCTGTGTATAGGCTGTGCATAGGCTGTGTATGGGCTGTGTATATTCTGTTTATAGGCTGTGTAAAGGCTGTGCATAGGCTGTGTATGGGCTGTGTATAGGCTGTGTATATTCTGTTTATAGGCTGTGTAAAGGCTGTGCATAGGCTGTGTATGGGCTGTGTATAGGCTGTGTATAGGCTGTGTATAGGCTGTGTATAGGCTGTGTATAGGCTGTGTATAGGCTGTGTATAGGCTGTGTATATTCTGTTTATAGGCTGTGCATAGGCTGTGTATAGGCTGTGTATAGGCTGTGTATAGGCTGTGTATAGGCTGTGTATAGGCTGTGTATAGGCTGTGCATAGGCTGTGCATAGACTGCGCATAGGCTGTTTATAGGCTGTGTATAGGCTGTGTATAGACTGTGTATAGGCTGTGTATAGGCTTGCATAGGCTGTGTATAGGCTGTGTATAGGCTGTGTATAGGCTGTGTATAGGCTGTGTATAGGCTGTGTATAGGCTGTGTATAGGCTGTGTATAGGCTGTGTATAGGCTGTGTATAGGCTGTGTATAGGCTGTGTATAGGCTGTGTATAGGCTGTGTATAGGCTGTGCATAGGCTGTGTATAGGCTATGTGTAGGCTGTGTATATTCTGTGTATAGGCTGTGTATAGGCTGTGTATGGGCTGTGTATAGGCTGTGTATAGGCTGTGTATAGGCTGTGTATAGGCTGTGTATAGGCTGTGTATAGGCTGTGTATAGGCTGTGTATAGGCTGTGTATAGACTGCGCATAGGCTGTGTATAGGCTGTGTATAGGCTGTGCATAGACTGTGTATAGGCTGTGTATAGGCTGTGTATAGGCTGTGTATAGGCTGTGTATAGGTTGTGTATAGGGTGTGTATAGGCTGTGTATAGGCTTGCATAGGCTGTGTATAGGCTGTGTATAGACTGTGTATAGGCTGTGTATAGGCTGTGTATAGACTGTGTATAGGCTGTGTATAGGCTGTGTATAGGCTGTGTATAGGCTGTGTATAGGCTGTGTATAGGCTGTTTATAGGCTGTGTATAGGCTGTGTATAGGCTGTGTATAGGCTGTGTATAGGTTGTGTATAGGCTGTGTATAGGCTGTGTATAGGCTGTGTATAGGCTGTGTATAGGCTGTGTATAGGCTGTGTATAGGCTGTGTATAGGCTGTGTATAGGCTGTGTATAGGCTGTGTATAGGCTATGTTTAGGCTGTGTATATTCTGTGTATAGGCTGTGTATAGGCTGTGTATTGGCTGTTTATAGGCTGTGTATAGGCTGTGTATAGGCTGTGTATATTCTGTTGATAGGCTGTGTATAGGCTGTGTATAGGCTGTGCATAGGCTGTGTATAGGCTGTGTATAGACTGTGTATAGGCTGTGTATAGACTGTGTATATTCTGTTTATAGGCTGTGTATAGGCTGTGTATAGGCTGTGTATAGGCTGTGTATATTCTGTTTATAGGCTGTGTATAGGCTGTGTATATTCTGTTTATAGGCTGTGTATAGGCTGTGTATATTCTGTTTATAGGCTGTGCATAGGCTGTGTATAGGCTGTGTATAGGCTGTGTATAGGCTGTGTATAGGCTGTGTATAGGCTGTGTATATTCTGTTTATAGGCTGTGTATAGGCTGTGTATATTCTGTTTATAGGCTGTGTAAAGGCCGTGCATAGGCTGTGTATAGGCTGTGTATATTCTGTTTATAGGCTGTGTATAGGCTGTGTATAGGCTGTGTATAGGCTGTGTATAGGCTGTGTATAGGCTGTGTATAGGCTGTGTATAGGCTGTGTATAGGCTGTGTATAGGCTGTTTATAGGCTGTGTATAGGCTGTGTATATTCTGTTTATAGGCTGTGTATAGGCTGTGTATAGGCTGTGTATAGGCTGTGTATAGGCTGTGTATAGGTTGTGTATAGGCTGTGTATAGGCTGTGTATAGGCTGTGTATAGGCTGTGTATATTCTGTTTATAGGCTGTGTATAGGCTGTGTATAGGCTGTGTATATTCTGTTTATAGGCTGTGTATAGGCTGTGTATAGGCTGTGTATAGGCTGTGTATAGGCTGTGTATAGGTTGTGTATAGGCTGTGTATAGGCTGTGTATATTCTGTTTATAGGCTGTGTATAGGCTGTGCATAGGCTGTGTATAGGCTGTGTATAGGCTGTGTATAGGCTGTGTATAGGCTGTGTATAGGCTGTGTATAGGCTGTGTATATTCTGTTTATAGGCTGTGTATAGGCTGTGTATAGGCTGTGTATAGGCTGTGTATAGGCTGTGTATAGGTTGTGTATAGGCTGTGTATAGGCTGTGTATAGGCTGTGTATAGGCTGTGTATATTCTGTTTATAGGCTGTGTATAGGCTGTGTATAGGCTGTGTATAGGCTGTGTATAGGCTGTGTATAGACTGTGTATAGGCTGTGTAAAGGCTGTGTATAGGCTGTGTATAGGCTGTGTATAGGCTGTGTATAGACTGTGTATAGGCTGTGTAAAGGCTGTGTATAGGCTGTGTATAGGCTGTGTATAGGCTGTGTATAGGCTGTGTATAGGCTGTGTATAGGCTGTGTATAGGCTGTGTATAGGCTGTGTATAGGCTGTGTATAGGCTGTGTATAGGCTGTGTATAGGCTGTTTATAGGCTGTGTATAGGCTGTGTATATTCTGTTTATAGGCTGTGTATAGGCTGTGTATAGGCTGTGTATAGGCTGTGTATAGACTGTGTATAGGCTGTGTATAGGCTGTGTATAGGCTGTGTATAGGCTGTGTATAGGCTGTGTATAGGCTGTGTATAGGCTGTGTATAGGCTGTGTATAGGCTGTGTATAGGCTGTGTATAGGCTGTGTATAGGCTGTGTATAGGCTGTGTATAGGCTGTGTATAGGCTGTGTATAGGCTGTGTATAGGCTGTGTATAGGCTGTGTATAGGCAGTGTATAGGCTGTGTATAGGCTGTGTATAGGCTGTGTATAGGTTGTGTATAGGCTGTGTATAGGCTGTGTATAGGCTGTGTATAGGCTGTGCATAGGCTGTGTATAGGCTGTGTATAGGCTGTGTATAGGCTGTGTATAGCCTGTGTATAGGTCTCCATGTTTCCAACGGTACAAAATGTGGCACAAATCCAAGAGACACAAGAGTCAGCCGCTAACAGAAGAACGAAACATGTTTTTTGTAGAAGTTATATATTTATGTTTTCATATTATTTAAACAAAGGATGCCGTAGAGCAGGGTCACCTCTAAAATATATGTAGACATGTATATTGATGGATGTATTTCTTACACTGCCTTATGCCTCGTTACGGCACATCTGCTTCTTGATGTGATGTATTCCTCCAGTAAATGGACACTGAACACTGGACACTGAAGCCCATATCAAGTCAATGAAAAGGTCTAAACACGTTTTCGCCCCAGCAGTGCCTCTGGTGAGAGAAATAAGTGTCGTTTCCCTCTGCGAGACTCCATTCAGGCAAGTATCGCGGTAACGCATCTCAGGTACCGTCTTCAGGAACCACTGGTCGTTACGCGATGGGTGGGAGGGGGGGCATGCGAGGGGTCGCTGGTGAGGGGGAAGAGGAGGGGGGGCGCTAGAACAAGTTATACTAACAGTTGAAATGAAACGCCCCCCCCCCCCCCCGACTCGCACCTTCCCCCTACCACTCCACGGAAACATGACCCCGTACTTTGGAATGTGTCTTATATTACAGTGTCCTATTGAGCCGTTGAGACGTAAAGCGCTCGTTCCCGGCCTGGGACAGGTAAGGCCCTGGTTCCCGGCCTGGGACAGGTAAGGCCCTGGTTCCCAGCCTGGGACAGGTAAGGCCCTGGTTCCCAGCCTGGGACAGGTAAGGCCCTGGTTCCCGGCCTGGGACAGGTAAGGCCCTGGTTCCCGACCTGGGACAGGTAAGGCCCTGGTTGCCGGCCTGGGACAGGTAAGGCCCTGGTTCCCGGCCTGGGACAGGTAAGGCCCTGGTTCCCGGCCTGGGACAGGTAAGGCCCTGGTTCCCGGCCTGGGACAGGTAAGGCGCTGGTTCCCGGCTTGGGACAGGTAAGGCCCTGGTTCCCGGCCTGGAACAGGTAAGGCCCTGGTTCCCGGCCTGGGACAGGTAAGGCCCTGGTTCCCGGCCTGGGACAGGTAAGGCCCTGGTTCCCGGCCTGGGACAGGTAAGGCCCTGGTTCCCAGCCTGGGACAGGTAAGGCCCTGGTTCCCGGCCTGGAACAGGTAAGGCCCTGGTTCCCGGCCTGGGACAGGTAAGGCCCTGGTTCCCGGCCTGGGACAGGTAAGGCCCTGGTTCCCGGCCTGGGACAGGTAAGGCCCTGGTTCCCAGCCTGGGACAGGTAAGGCCCTGGTTCCCTGCCTGGAACAGGTAAGGCCTCGGTTCCCGGCCTGGGACAGGTAAGGCCCTGGTTCCCGGCCTGGGACAGGTAAGGCCCTGGTTCACAGCCTGGGACAGGTAAGGCCCTGGTTCCCGGCCTGGGACAGGTAAAGCGCTGGTTCCCGGCCTGGGACAGGTAAGGCCCTGGTTCCCAGACTGGGACAGGTAAGGCCCTGGTTCCCAGCCTGGGACAGGTAAGGCCCTGGTTCCCGGCCTGGGACAGGTAAAGCGCTGGTTCCCGGCCTGGGACAGGTAAGGCGCTGGTTCCCGGCCTGGGACAGTTAAAGCGCTGGTTCCCGGCCTGGGACAGGTAAGGCGCTGGTTCCCGGCCTTGGACAGGTAAAGCGCTGGTTCCCGGCCTGGGACAGGTAAGGCCCTGGTTCCCGGCCTGGGACAGGTAAGGCCCTGGTTCCCAGCCTGGGACAGGTAAAGCGCTGGTTCCCGGCCTGGGACAGGTAAGGCGCTGGTTCCCGGCCTGGGACAGGTAAAGCGCTGGTTCCCGGCCTGGGACAGGTAAGGCCCCGGTTCCCGGCCTGGGACAGGTAAAGCGCTGGTTCCCGGCCTGGGACAGGGAAGGCGCTGGTTCCCGGCCTGGGACAGGTAAAGCGCTGGTTCCCGGCCTGGGACAGGTAAGGCCCTGGTTCCCGGCCTGGGACACGTAAGGCCCTGGTTCCCAGCCTGGGACAGGTAAGGCCCTGGTTCCCGGCCTGGAACAGGTAAGGCCCTGGTTCCCGGCCTGGGACAGGTAAGGCCCTGGTTCCCGGCCTGGGACAGGTAAAGCGCTCGTTCCCGGCCTGGGACAGGTAAGGCCCTGGTTCCCGGCCTGGGACAGGTAAGGCCCTGGTTGCCGGCCTGGGACAGGTAAGGCCCTGGTTCCCAGCCTGGGACAGGTAAGGCCCTGGTTCCCGGCCTGGGACAGGTAAGGCCCTGGTTCCCGGCCTGGGACAGGTAAGGCCCTGGTTCCCGGCTTGGGACAGCTACCTGGTCCCCGGCCTGGGACAGGTAAGGCCCTGGTTCCCGGCCTGGGACAGCTGCCTGGTCCCCGGCCCATATGACATGTAAACTACACGCACACCCCCGGCGTGGGTTGGCTATGCGGATGATTTCATCGGTCGATATGTTTCACACCTTGACTGTCATCGCGCGGTATTTGCATAAGTGGATAAGTGGGACAGCCCCACAATAAGTGAAGGTACAACCAGAAGGACTTCTTTCTGCGGCCACTACAGGGGCGAGCACCAGGCGTAATAACAGGACGACACACCTGTGAAACGACGATGTCTGTACCAGACGATGTCTGTACCAGGCGGTGTCTGTACCAGGCGGTGTCTGTACCAGACGATGTCTGCTCGTCCCACCGATGGCTGCACAATTCATCAGTAAACTACCAAATGGTTCCCTAGCGAGCGGAACTAGTGTCTGTATTGAATGAGTTTCAATGAACCCTCGTGGCAAAGCGAAGTCACGAAGAGACTGAGACCACGTGATTACGCCTTGAGCTGTTGAGGTGTGGCTACTTACTGGCGAGTGAGCGATATTCGGGGGCATAAGCACTGTCGGGACTGCCCGGAACATGGCTTCTTCCTTGGTCCGAACAAATAGTGGATGATTGTTTCATGCAAACAGTGGGGAGACACCTGCATCAGTTGCAAAACTCTCAACATGTCACCACGTAAATGTGCTGATACCCGGGTTGCTGCCTGTACCGCCAGACCGTACATTGTCGCCCCCCCCCCCACCTACCCCAACCACCTTGAGGATAGAGAACCCTCCCCCACTGCCTGTCAATCAATTACACCCCCCCCCCCTTCCCCACCTTGAGGATAGAGATCTCTCCCCCACTGCCTGTCAATCAATTACACCCCCCTCCCTCCCACCTTGAGGATAGAGATCCCTCCCCCACTGCCTGGCGTATAACAACACCTCACCGCTGTGACGGACAACTTTAACCTCACATCCACACGTTACAGTCATACAGTCAATCATTTACACCCCCCCCCCTTCCCCCTCCCCTCTTCCCCCACCCACTCTCCACATCAGTCGCGGACTGATCCCCCCGGCTATAACCACCGGACTCTGACCCCTGTCACTGGCGACGGAGACCATGACAACCAAACACTCTCCACCGCCTGTCTACCTACCACCAGCGTACAACCACGAGAAAACCTCCAACTCGTGGTTTTTAGGGACTAAGGCGCCAGTTACACGCACAACGAGCGGTGGACATGACTTGGTGGCCGCCACACCAGGCCAATACAGAGACTGTGGGGTGGACGGAGTGGGGTAGCGACCACCGAGAGGTAGCACAGACAGACACCAGCCACCAGAGTCATCCAGCCGCTTCCGTTAGGCCTCTCTATGTGTTGACAATGATACAGAGTATACAGATGCCGACCCTTGCCCTGCGAATTCTGTATTGGGCGGCTTTATTGAGTTCAATTGCTTTGTGACACGGTTCTTCTGTAAGTTCACGTTTCGGCAGTCGGCATTCGGCAGGGTGAAGGACTAGGTAAAGCTGAGGCAGCCCACCCCCACCCCTCCGCACCCCCCTCAGCCCGGGCAACCCCCGATATCTATCGCAGAAGGCCATGGATTCTTCAACCTACCCACAAACAGGAGGAAAAGGGACATACTCTTGGGTCCCCCGTTACTTGTTCCTTCCATGTAGGACTTTGGCTATTTAGATTGTCTACACACCGACACAGGACGTCTACGGCCTCCGGGTCTGCTGTCTATAGCTTGCGTGTCAAAGCCGAATGCGTTAACCACACTAACCAGATGACTCGCGTGCCCCCCCCCGCTCCTCAGATGACTTACTCCTACGTAATCAGACTCCAGGACACTGAAAACAGGTCACCTCTGAGGTCACCAGACCACCCAGTCACAAGCCAAACTCGTTAAGTTGTAAAAACTTGAAGAAAACTACATTTTGTTTGTTTGAAATGGCAACACAGCTGTTTGTGGTAATAAATCGCTACTCAGCCACACGACCCGCCCCCCCCCACCCCCCCCTCTCCCCCAACTCCCTGACAGCAACCCTCCACTTCTCCACAAACGCCTTAGAGCACGCCCCCCTCTCCCCCTCCCACCCTTTACTAGCCATGTTATGTGGTATAACATGTTCGCTCTGCATGTCGACAAAAGGAGGAATAATCAGGGGTCTGGAAGGGGTAACCCAGCAAACACATAACGTTTTTGGAACGTTTCTAAAACGGTTATAACGTAATCATAACGATTTTAAAACGTTAAAAAAACGTTATGTGTTTGCTGGGAAGTGACGGCACAAACTTAAGAGAACCCCCTCCCCACCTGGGGTATGTGACGTCACGAGCACGAGTCGTTTGTGAAAAATTGACACCCGATTGGCATCCAAATTTCGACACCGGAAAAAATTCGACACTGACACAGTCTGACAGCAGTCTCTGTAGCATCCCACAGCGACACCGTACCGAAAAAATGGACAAAGGAAACTGTGAATAATGAAAAATGAACACTACACACGAAAAAATAACAAAGCGTAAAATGTACTCCCACCTCAACACTATCTCCCTCCGCAGCCTGCCTGTTGTAGACTATGTCAATGGCGTATCAATAAGACATACTCACAGCGGGTCCAGAGACGGTCTGTGGTATCAATAAGACATACTCACAGCGGCTCCAGAGACGGTCTGTGGTATCAATAAGACATACCCACAGCGGGTCCAGAGACGGTCTGTGGTATCAATAAGACATACTCACAGCGGCTCCAGAGACGGTCTGTGGTATCAATAAGACATACTCACAGCGGGTCCAGAGACGGTCTGTGGTATCAATAAGACATACTCACAGCGGCCCCAGAGACGGTCTGTGGTATCAATAAGACATACTCAGAGCGGGTCCAGAGACGGTCTGTGGTATCAATAAGACATACTCACAGCGGGTCCAGAGACGGTCTGTGGTATCAATAAGACATACCCACAGCGGGTCCAGAGACGGTCTGTGGTATCAATAAGACATACTCACAGCGGGTCCAGAGACGGTCTGTGGTATCAATAAGACATACTCACAGCGGGTCCAGAGACGGTCTGTGGTATCAATAAGACATACCCACAGCGGGTCCAGAGACGGTCTGTGGTATCAATAAGACATACTCACAGCGGCTCCAGAGACCGTCTGTGGTATCAATAAGACATACTCACAGCGGGTCCAGAGACGGTCTGTGGTATCAATAAGACATACTCACAGCGGGTCCAGAGACGGTCTGTGGTATCAATAAGACATACCCACAGCGGCTCCAGAGACGGTCTGTGGTATCAATAAGACATACTCACAGCGGGTCCAGAGACGGTCTGTGGTATCAATAAGACATACTCACAGCGGGTCCAGAGACCGTCTGTGGTATCAATAAGACATACCCACAGCGGGTCCAGAGACGGTCTGTGGTATCAATAAGACATACTCACAGCGGGTCCAGAGACGGTCTCTGGTATCAATAAGACATACTCAGAGCGGGTCCAGAGACGGTCTGTGGTATCAATAAGACATACTCACAGCGGCCCCAGAGACGGTCTGTGGTATCAATAAGACATACTCACAGCGGGTCCAGAGACGGTCTGTGGTATCAATAAGACATACTCACAGCGGGTCCAGAGACGGTCTGTGGTATCAATAAGACACACTCACAGCGGGTCCAGAGACGGTCTGTGGTATCAATAAGACATACTCACAGCGGCCCCAGAGACGGTCTGTGGTATCAATAAGACATACTCACAGCGGGTCCAGAGACGGTCTGTGGTGTCAATAAGACATACTCACAGCGGGTCCAGAGACGGTCTGTGGTATCAATAAGACACACTCACAGCGGGTCCAGAGACGGTCTGTGGTATCAATAAGACATACTCACAGCGGCCCCAGAGACGGTCTGTGGTATCAATAAGACATACTCACAGCGGGTCCAGAGACGGTCTGTGGTATCAATAAGACATACTCACAGCGGGTCCAGAGACGGTCTGTGGTATCAATAAGACATACTCACAGCGGGTCCAGAGACGGTCTGTGGTGTCAATAAGACATACTCACAGCGGGTCCAGAGACGGTCTGTGGTATCAATAAGACATACTCACAGCGGGTCCAGAGACGGTCTGTGGTATCAATAAGACATACTCAGAGCGGGTCCAGAGACGGTCTGTGGTATCAATAAGACATACTCACAGCGGGTCCAGAGACGGTCTGTGGTGTCAATAAGACATACTCACAGCGGCCCCAGAGACGGTCTGTGGTGTCAATAAGACATACTCAGAGCGGGTCCAGAGACGGTCTGTGGTATCAATAAGACATACCCACAGCGGCCCCAGAGACGGTCTGTGGTATCAATAAGACATACTCACAGCGGCCCCAGAGACGGTCTGTGGTGTCAATAAGACATACTCACAGCGGGTCCAGAGACGGTCTGTGGTATCAATAAGACATACTCACAGCGGGTCCAGAGACGGTCTGTGGTGTCAATAAGACATACTCACAGCGGCTCCAGAGACGGTCTGTGGTATCAATAAGACATACTCACAGCGGGTCCAGAGACGGTCTGTGGTATCAATAAGACATACTCACAGCGGGTCCAGAGACGGTCTGTGGTATCAATAAGACATACTCACAGCGGCCCCAGAGACGGTCTGTGGTATCAATAAGACATACTCACAGCGGGTCCAGAGACGGTCTGTGGTATCAATAAGACATACTCACAGCGGGTCCAGAGACGGTCTGTGGTATCAATAAGACATACTCACAGCGGGTCCAGAGACGGTCTGTGGTATCAATAAGACATACTCACAGCGGGTCCAGAGACGGTCTGTGGTATCAATAAGACATACTCACAGCGGCTCCAGAGACGGTCTGTGGTATCAATAATACATACTCACAGCGGCCCCAGAGACGGTCTGTGGTATCAATAAGACATACTCACAGCGGCCCCAGAGACGGTCTGTGGTATCAATAAGACATACTCACAGCGGCTCCAGAGACGGTCTCTGGTATCAATAAGACATACTCACAGCGGGTCCAGAGACGGTCTGTGGTGTCAATAAGACATACTCACAGCGGGTCCAGAGACGGTCTGTGGTATCAATAAGACATACTCACAGCGGCTCCAGAGACGGTCTGTGGTATCCGATGCCTCTCAGCGATCGAGTAGCTATCCTGACTGTGGCACTCGGGAGTAATGACAATCCCAGTGGCGGCCCGTCCTGGTGAGTGTCTGTCTATCCAGGGTATCCAGAGATACTCTGTCACAGTGGCTGGTTGTGACAATACGCGATAATATTTGTCTTTGACTGACCGAGTCGTCGCTTCCAGACACCGCGAAGCCCCGCCAGCGACTAATCCTATGATAATACACGCAGTGTTTGTCAATGGTATCGAAACCGCCCACACAGTGGGGGTGGATGGGTGGGTGGGGTGGAGCGGGGTGTAAGTAAGGGGTGGGGATCGTGGGGGAGGGGGTATTACAGCCCTCTCTGACGTTGAAGTGCCGAGGTAATCCTGACGAGTAAAGCGTACTACACGAGATCTCGCTCCGAAGTCTCGTCCGAGGTCTATCAGCGTCCAAAATCACGTGCTCTTTCCGGGATTCCCGATTCCCGAATGACGATGCTGATATCCGGAGCGTGGCGCTACTGGGTCGCCAGAACGGGCGGCTATCCTTGATCCAGGGTGGGTGGGTGCGGGTGGTTGTGGTGTCGGTGGTCGTGGCCTGGGGGGTGAGGGCGGTCAGGGTAGGGCTTTGGGAGGAGGGGGTGGGGAGTCAGTGTCGCCGGGGTGCTGTAAGCCGCCCGCTTGCCTGTAGCCCCGCCTCCTGTAGCCTATCCACAGCGGGGGGTGTAAGCTGGAGCACTGATAGGACAGGTGTCCAGGTCCGCCAGCCGCCTTATAAGCTCAGAGGGAGTCTGTCTCACCGCTGCTCTCTGCTCTCCCTCTCCCTCTCTCTGCTCTATCCCCGTCTCCCTCCTTGCCGCTTCCCTCTGCAGTGACAGGGCGGGGTGTGGCGGCACGGGACCCCCGGGGGCCAGGGAGCGCTGGGGTGGGTGAGGGTCTTTTAGGGTGAGTGGCCGACCACACACACACCAGAGTCAGGCAGTCAGTGACGGCGATCAGCTGGGAGCCCCCTTCCGTGGCCGTGGTCAGACCGTTTCGCTCGCTGGGTCCCCTCTCTCTCTCTCTCCTCACTCAGGCCAGCACCGCCGACCCACGCCACAGATAGAGTAGCAGCGAACGTCCTGAGGGGAGGGGTGGGGGGGGGGGCTAAATGGGGGAGGGTGGTCACCCCACACCCACGCACCAACCACTGACACCAGCATGCGGCCGGCCCAGACAGACAGTGGGGAGGGTGGAGTGGAGGGTGAGACAGGGCGGGGTGGGGAGGGGGTGGGGCGTGCGGTCGGGCGGTCACCGGCCAGACACCCAGGCGGCGATACCACCCTACCCGCCTACCCCTCCCCCCCCGCTCTTGGTCACCAAGGCCAACCCCCAGCCCACCCTCACCTCTTGCCCGACCCCTCACCTCTACCCTCACACCGAGAGACTAGCTTATTACTGTGCTGGGGGGACCCAGCATGACATATATGGAGGTGGGTACGTGCACCGAAAGAGTGTGCCGGTCGGGGACGGGAGGTGAGGGGTAGTAGAGGGGGGGGGGGGGTGGGGGGGGAGGGGGAGGTTGCCGGCAGGGAAGTGTCGAAGTATTTGCACGAGCATGTGTTGCCGTAACGGTGACACCGGGTCCCTATTCCTATAGCACCACTGCCTTCACCGTCCACCCTCCTGCCCCCCCCCCCCATCTCCCGCCCCAGTCGTCACCAACTGTCCACCCCGCCCCCGCTCACTTACCTGTGCGGTATCCGCACCACCCCCCCCCCCCCACCCCTGCCCCCTCCTCACCTACCTGAACTACCCAGGCCGCCAGACCTCTCTCGTCTTGCGCCAATAGCCAACCACGCCGCGGGCTCGCAAGGGAGTTCATCAACTGATAGACCTACCCACCTGGCCAGGAGACACAGTACCTCCGTGTCTGTGTGGGGTGAGGACGGCAGGGCCACAGTGTCGGTGTGGGGTGAGGACGGCGGGGCCACAGTGTCGGTGTGGGGTGAGGACCAGTGTCTGTGTGGGGTGAGGACGGCGGGGCCACAGTGTCGGTGTAGGGTGAGGACCAGTGTCTTTGTGGGGAGAGGACGGCGGGGTCACAGTGTCGGTGTGGGGTGAGGACGGCAGGGCCACCGTGTCGGTGTAGGGTGAGGACCAGTGTCTGTGTGGGGTGAGGACGGCGGGGCCACAGTGTCGGTGTGGGGTGAGGACGGCGGGGCTACAGTGTCGGTGTGGGGAGAGGACGGCGGGGCCACAGTGTCGGTGTGGGGTGAGGACGGCGGGGCCACAGTGTCGGTGTGGGGTGAGGACGGCGGGGCCACAGTGTCGGTGTGGGGAGAGGACGGCGGGGCCACAGTGTCGGTGTAGGGTGAGGACGGCGGGGCCACAGTGTCGGTGTGGGGTGAGGACGGCGGGGCCACAGTTTCGGTGTGGGGAGAGAACGGCGGGGCCACAGTGTCGGTGTGGGGTGAGGACGGCGGGGCCACAGTATCGGTGTGGGGTGAGGACGGCGGGGCCACAGTGTCGGTGTGGGGAGAGGACGGCGGGACCACAGTGTCGGTGTAGGGTGAGGACGGCGGGGCCACAGTGTCGGTGTGGGGTGAGGACGGCGGGGCCACAGTGTCGGTGTGGGGTGAGGACGGCGGGGCCACAGTGTCGGTGTAGGGTGAGGACGGCGGGGCCACAGTGTCGGTGTGGGGTGAGGACCACAGTGTCGGTGTGGGATGAGGACCACAGTGTCGGTGTGGGGTGAGGACGGCGGGGCCACAGTGTCGGTGTGGGGTGAGGACGGCGGGGCCACAGTGTCGGTGTGGGGTGAGGACGGCGGGGGCCACAGTGTCGGTGTGGGGTGAGGACGGCGGGGCCACAGTGTCGGTGTGGGGTGAGGACGGCGGGGCCACAGTGTCGGTGTGGGGAGAGGACGGCGGGGCCACAGTGTCGGTGTGGGGTGAGGACGGCGGGGCCACAGTGTCGGTGTGGGGTGAGGACGGCGGGGCCACAGTGTCGGTGTGGGGTGAGGACGGCGGGGCCACAGTGTCGGTGTGGGGAGAGGACGGCGGGGCTACAGTGTCTGTGTGGGGTGAGGACGGCGGGGCTACAGTGTCGGTGTGGGGAGAGGACGGCGAGGCCACAGTGTCGGTGTGGGGTGAGGACGGCGGGGCCACAGTGTCGGTGTGGGGTGAGGACGGCGGGGCCACAGTGTCGGTCTGGGGAGAGGACGGCGGGGCCACAGTGTCGGTGTAGGGTGAGGACGGCGGGGCCACAGTGTCGGTGTGGGGTGAGGACGGCGGGGCCACAGTGTCGGTGTGGGGAGAGGACGGCGGGGCCACAGTGTCGGTGTGGGGTGAGGACGGCGGGGCCACAGTATCGGTGTGGGGTGAGGACGGCGGGGCCACAGTGTCGATGTGGGGAGAGGACGGCGGGGCCACAGTGTCGGTGTAGGGTGAGGACGGCGGGGCCACAGTGTCGGTGTGGGGTGAGGACGGCGGGGCCACAGTGTCGGTGTGGGGAGAGGACGGCGGGGCCACAGTGTCGGTGTAGGGTGAGGACGGCGGGGCCACAGTGTCGGTGTGGGGTGAGGACCACAGTGTCGGTGTGGGGTGAGGACCACAGCGTCGGTGTGGGGTGAGGACGGCGGGGCCACAGTGTCGGTGTGGGGTGAGGACGGCGGGGCCACAGTGTCGGTGTGGGGTGAGGACGGCGGGGCCACAGTGTCGGTGTGGGGTGAGGACGGCGGGGCCACAGTGTCGGTGTGGGGTGAGGACGGCGGGGCCACAGTGTCGGTGTGGGGTGAGGACGGCGGGGCCACAGTGTCGGTGTGGGGTGAGGACGGCGGGGCCACAGTGTCGGTGTGGGGTGAGGACGGCGGGGCCACAGTGTCGGTGTGGGGTGAGGACGGCGGGGCCACAGTGTCGGTGTGGGGAGAGGACGGCGGGGCTACAGTGTCTGTGTGGGGTGAGGACGGCGGGGCCACAGTGTCTGTGTGGGGTGAGGACGGCGGGGCCACAGTGTCGGTGTGGGGTGAGGACGGCGGGGCCACAGTGTCGGTGTGGGGTGAGGACGGCGGGGCCACAGTGTCGGTGTGGGGAGAGGACGGCGGGGCCACAGTGTCGGTGTGGGGTGAGGACGGCGGGGCCACAGTGTCGGTGTGGGGTGAGGACGGCGGGGCCACAGTGTCGGTGTGGGGAGAGGACGGCGGGGCCACAGTGTCGGTGTAGGGTGAGGACGGCGGGGCCACAGTGTCGGTGTGGGGTGAGGACCACAGTGTCGGTGTGGGGTGAGGACCACAGTGTCGGTGTGGGGTGAGGACGGCGGGGCCACAGTGTCGGTGTGGGGTGAGGACGGCGGGGCCACAGTGTCGGTGTGGGGTGAGGACGGCGGGGCCACAGTGTCGGTGTGGGGTGAGGACGGCGGGGCCACAGTGTCGGTGTGGGGTGAGGACGGCGGGGCCACAGTGTCGGTGTGGGGTGAGGACGGCGGGGCCACAGTGTCGGTGTGGGGTGAGGACGGCGGGGCCACAGTGTCGGTGTGGGGTGAGGACGGCGGGGCCACAGTGTCGGTGTGGGGAGAGGACGGCGGGGCCACAGTGTCGGTGTGGGGTGAGGACGGCGGGGCCACAGTGTCGGTGTGGGGAGAGGACCAGAGTGTCGGTCTGGGGTGGGGAAGGCGGACTTGCCTCAGCGAGACTTGCCTCGGCGAGACTTGCCTCGGCGAGACTTGCCTCGGCGAGACTTGCCCTGCATGCGCATCCAATGTAATTATACTTAATACGGGCAAAAAAAGACAGTTTATTGCAAGTTGGAAGCTCGTCGCAGATTTCTTGTCGTGTTTTAGGGGTGATACGCAGACACGAGGCACTCACTGCATGTGAGTACCGAACAGGTTATTGTGATACAAATCATGCCATAACGTGTTACGATGTTTCAGAAGATATTGACATGTTTTGGGGGAAACAAAGGCTGTTTGAATGGCTGAACGATGTTGAACTCCTTATCACTTGGCACAAAGACGGTAACGCCGGAATGGTGATTTATCATAACGCACTCGGGACTCATATCAATACCTGTCCCGGCTGTGAACTACTCAGAAGGTGCGCATGCAAGGCGTCAAACTACGGTGCCCGGTTTAGGACATCGCGAGGATTTTTTGTCCAAAAAAAAAAAATGTCGTTCTATATTCTCTTGGAACACTACTTACTATTTTTCCAAAAAAATAACTCGTTCCAAGGTCAGTTTCGATTTTCGACTTAAATGTGGCAGACGTCTTCAATGATTTCAAGGAAATCAATACAATACATCAAATGTGGCAGACGTCTGATCGGCAACCACATAACATCGCGTATCTGAGTTCATTGTCAGGTGGCATGGGTCTGCGTATTAATCTGGTGTTGTCACATGATCCCAATCGCTGACCCCGCCCACGTGACAGTGAGTCTAGTGCTCATTGGTTTTAATACTAATGATGTGGAAACTTTGTTTCCCAAGTTCAAACATGCATGAAAGCTGGGCACAAAGTTTCGGGAACAAAGTTTCGGGAACATCCCGGTACACACCAGCGTGTTTCAACGGAAACAAGTTTCGGAAACAAAGCTTCGGAAACTTTTTTAGGTGTGTCCTGCGCTTAACATTGCGTATCTGACTTCATTGTCAGGTTGCATGAGTCTGCGTATTAATCCGGTGTTGTCCATGATCCCAATCGCTGCCACGTGACACAGAGTCGAGTAGTCATTGGTTGTAATACGAATGATGTAGAAACTTTGTTTCCCAAATTCAAACATGCTAGAACTTCGGGCACAAAGTTTCGGGAACAAAGTTTCGGGAACATCCCTGTACACACCAGCGTGTTTCAACGGAAACAAAGTTTCGGAAACTTTTGTTATGTGTGCACTGGGATTAAGAGTCTAATCGATTCAACCATTCCATGAAATAAGCTCATGAATGAATCGATCGCGTGTGACGAGTTGGAAGAGTAGTTTCAACATGGCGAACGGAAACTCACTTATAGCTCACAATTTATCGCCCACGTCCTTATATTATCGCCCAACATCAACATCAACAAGGTTAACTGCATATATGGGCGTCGTTTGTAATTTGTATGTGTCTCACCTCCCTGGCTATACAAAATGTGGTCCGTCGGTCGGGAAAAAAGAAAACAAAAAGACTCCCAGAAGAGATGCAGCAATTGCAAACTAGTCGTAATTAAAGTCGGTCACAAAGAACCAGTGTCGTTATTGTCAGGTCGGCAGTGTAGTCCAGTCGATCTGGTCATGAGAAATATGTAATTTAACAGTGACGACCAGACAATGGCGTCATGTGAGCAGTGAGCGAGCATAATACTCGTATAATACACGACTTCGCAATAATACGCCATCTTGGAAAAATTGAGACTGGCGTAAACAGCTATGGAAAATATTTTGGTGTTATCTTGACTTTTTCTATGGACATTAGGCAATATTGGCAAGGCATGCATAACATTAATGAGCGTATCTAACTTACATTCAGATTACCTAACTTTTCTGTTACATAGATGACACTATTTCATGTTTAAATGTCTACAAAATACGTTGTCAGACGATGACGCCATCTTGAAATCTCGCAAAGACCAAAGTAATACCAAAAATGCATTGCACATGCAACGGCGCCTCACGGTGGCAAAATTGGAACTACGATTAGCGAAGTGGTCTATACAGTAATATTTCAAATAAACTTCATGCAAACCATTCAGTGTCCAGTATTGTGCAGGGTATTTGGAGGTCATTACCGACGCTTGTCGTTTGTTATTCATTTATATCCAGACAATACGATATTTACAGTATTGCAACATATTTGTGCAATAAATGTAAAAAAAAATCAAAAAAAAATCAGGGAGACGTGGAGACGAATGACGAGTGGCTCCAAGCAGACAGGTTTATTGTACATCTGGACGTGACAGCGATCAGCGTACACGTGGTGTCAGAGTGACAGCCGTGGGCTCCGCGAGTCTCCGGTTCTGAAGTCTTTGGAAGTGTTGTTGGCTGCGAGAGTCCTTGAGAAACTTCCAGCGTCGAAGCAGCTCCAGATGCGCAGTACCACTGGCCACCGCTACGTGGCGCGCTCACCCGTTCACTGACGTGGAGCACGCGGAGGGAGGGGTGGGGTGGGGGGGGGGGGGGGGGGGTAAGAGCCTCCCCAACAATTAGATATAAAATTGCCGCTACAATTTCTTTATCTGAAGTTTTATGGTGATGTTGTATTAATTGAATTTGGATTATTAAAAGCTAAATCTGCTGTTGCAATTGTTTCCGAACATGTGACAGCTTGTGTTATGAATAATTGGGTAATAGGAATACTAGAGGTTAAACTGAGTCTCTTGTTGAGTTGTGATTGATAATTCTGCATCTGTAATTAGTTTGCAGTCGCTCGAAGACTCGCTTGCGTTTTGAAATCAAGGCTGAGGTTTGTTGTCAGATGTGGTGTCGTGCCGGTTATTTTCTTAACCTGCCAATCGCAGTGTTGTAATAGGGGTCTGGAAAGTAGGATCCAGTGTCTAGGGTCCATTTTTCAAAATTCTCAGCATCGAATATCGATTTTCCACAACCTTTCGGGCTTTTTGGCTAAGATCAGTGTTTTTTTTTTCAAAACTCTGTGTCAATGTCGCTTTTTCAGATCATCAGTGCCGGCATTTGAGGGTCAATGTCTCGTGTCGATTTTTTAAATATGCCTGTGTTGAGTGTCGCCATGTACCCCTTTCAGACCCCTTGTAATGGTCGCGGTTCTGCTCGTAAAGCAGTAAGTTATTGAGTTTCTTGGCATTGGTGTCGGGCACAGAGTGGTCTTAGATAGAGGGCGTGGTCAGGGCGGCCGCTGAATTGGTCACGGTGGACAGAGTTAGTGCTGGGGTGGTCTGTGGCGGCGCGGGGGTGGTCTGCGGCGACGCGGGGGTTGTCAGGATGGGCGCGAGGGTGGGGGTGGGCGTGGGGGTGGCGGATGAATCTTGTGTCGGTGTTGGAGTTGTCGTCATCGGCAGTGGAAAGAGGATGGAAACTGGCTGTAGCATCGTGGTTGTTGGTGGAGGGGTGGTTGTGGGTTGAGGGGTGGTGGTGGTGGGTTCTGGGGTGGTAGTGGTTGGTTCTGGGGTAGTTGTGGGTTGCGGAGTTGTGGTAGTGGGTTCTGGGGTGGTGGTAGTTGGTTGAGGGGTAGTGGTGGTGGGTTGAGGGGTAGTGGTGGTGGGTTGAGGGGTGGTGGTAGTTGGTTGAGGGGTAGTGGTGGGTTGCGGGGTTGTGGTAGTTGGTTCTGGGGTTGTGGTAGTTGGTTCTGGGGTGGTGGTAGTTGGTTGAGGGGTAGTGGTAGTTGGTTGAGGGGTAGTGGTAGTTGATTGAGGGGTAGTGGTGGTGGGCTGGGGAGTAGTGGTGGTGGGCTGGGGGGTGGTGGTGGTTACCTGTGGGGCACAAAGTAATGGAGTGGTGGTTGGTTGAGGGGTGGTTGTAGTGGTTTGAGGGGTGGTAGTGGTGGGTTGAGGGGTGGTTGTAGTGGGTTGAGGGGTGGTTGTAGTGGGTTGTGGGGTAGTTGTGGTGGGTTGAGGGGTGGTTGTAGTGGGTTGAGGAGTGGTTGTGGTGGGTTGAGGGGTGGTTGTAGTGGGTTGTGGGGTTGTGGTAGTTGGTTCCGGAGTTGTGGTAGTTGGCGCTGGGGTTGTGGTAGGCCATTGTGGAACTGCAATGAGAATGTATAAATTATAACTCCTTAATTATTTTCTTAATTTCTACATATTTAATATTACGGAGACGAAGCGGTCGGCGATATCAGCGTGGCAGAGATCCCTTTAGATGGCGCTGTCGTGGACTCACGCAAGTATGAACACTTGAACGTTCAATCCCTACAACATTTTCAACTGTACAATATTCCAAAGATGCTGATAGGGGCATTGTACCTAGCTCATGTGAATTAGTCATTATCTCATCAGACACTAATATGCAAACAGGAGATTTAATTTATAGATTCAAAACGAGCCGCCAGCCTGGCTTTTAATGCTGCTTTACCGATTCATATAATACCCAAGTGAGTATCCGCCAAATTACAGAATTTTCGGTTCTGTCTGTAGCTCGCAATAAAGTTTAGAAGTAACCGCCAGGCACGATTTCGCGGCTTAACCTGGCAGCAGCTGTTTTGGAGGGCTGTCCGCGATTGACCAATCAGGAGGCGATACTCTATGGGTGACGGCAAAACAAGAGCGCGTAACCATCAAAAATATAAAGGGTTGCCCTGGTCTCCCATTGCACGCCTTCAATGATATCTCCACTGTGAAGAGTTCCTTCCGCCAGATGACTACAAATTGTAACGTAAGGCGGCGCCACATGAATTGTCACAATATATGTCACGTCCTGCGGCACTCGCCAATTAAATTTTAAAATGTTATCATTCGGAGCAGATCGCGATTAGATTATGTCTTACACCCACTTTAAGAGGAAAATTGATATAGGCCTTGTAATGTTTGAACTTTGCACTGAAATATACGTTGAAATAAACACTGAAATAAATGCTGAAATAAATTCTGAAATAAATGTTGAAATAAATGTTGAAGTAAATGTTGAAATAAATGTTGAAATCAGTGTTGAAATAAATGTTGAAATAAATGTTGAAATAAATGTTGAAATAAAAGTTTAAATAAATGTTGAAATAAAAGTTTAAATAAATGTTGAAATAAATGTTGAAGTAAATGTTGAAATAAGTGTTGAAATAAATGTTGAAATAAATGTTGAAATCAGTGTTGAAATAAATGTTGAAATAAATGTTGAAATAAATGGTGAAATAAATGCGGACATAAATGTTGAAATAAATGCTGAAATAAATTTTGAAGTAAATGGTGAAATAAATGGTGAAATAAATGGTGAAATAAATGGTGAAATAAATGGTGAAATAAACGTTGAAATAAATGTTGAAATAAATGTTGAAATAAATATTGAAATGTATGTTGAAATAAATGTTGAAACAAATGCTGAAATAAATGCGGAAATTTACGTTTAAATATACACTGAAATATATACTGAAATACAGACATATGCACTGACCTTCACACCTGCGTCCTCCATAACCTGTGCGGCAGAGACAGCGCAACCCGAGGCCGTCAAAGTGACAGGTGCCTCCGTTGTGACACGGGTTGGTGCTCACACACTGCCCTGTAACGAGCAGAGAGAACCTCGTCACGTCTTACAGCTGTAAAGGTGCCTTCAACGTCGCATTATTGTTAGCATCAGCGATAGTACGAATAGGTTGGTGCTCACACCCTGCCCTGCAGCGAGCATAGAGAACCTCGTCACGTCTTACAGCTGTAAAAGTGCCTTCAACGTCGCATTATTGTTAGCATCAGCGATAATACGAATAGGTTGGTGCTCACACACTGCCCTGCAACGAGCATAGAGTACCTCGTCACGTCTTACAGCTGTAAAGGTGCCTTCAACGTCGCATTATTGTTTGCATCAGCGATAATACGAATAGGTTGGTGCTCACACACTGCCCTGCAACGAGCATAGAGTACCTCGTCACGTCTTACAGCTGTAAAGGTGCCTTCAACGTCGCATTATTGTTAGCATCAGCGATAGTACGAATAGGTAGGTGCTCACACACTGCCCTGCAACGAGCATAGAGTACCTCGTCACGTCTTACAGCTGTAAAGGTGCCTTCAACGTCGCATTATTGTTTGCATCAGCGATAATACGAATAGGTTGGTGCTCACACTCCGCCCTGCAACGAGCATAGAGTACCTCGTCACGTCTTACAGCTGTAAAGGTGCCTTCAACGTCGCATTATTGTTAGCATCAGCGATAGTACGAATAGGTTGGTGCTCACACCCTGCCCTGCAGCGAGCATAGAGAACCTCGTCACGTCTTACAGCTGTAAAGGTGCCTTCAACGTCGCATTATTGTTAGCATCAGCGATAGTACGAATAGGTTGGTGCTCACACACTGCCCTGCAACGAGCATAGAGTACCTCGTCACGTCTTACAGCTGTAAAGGTGCCTTCAACGTCGCATTATTGTTTGCATCAGCGATAATACGAATAGGTTGGTGCTCACACACTGCCCTGCAACGAGCATAGAGTACCTCGTCACGTCTTACAGCTGTAAAGGTGCCTTCAACGTCGCATTATTGTTAGCATCAGCGATAGTACGAATAGGTTGGTGCTCACACCCTGCCCTGCAGCGAGCATAGAGAACCTCGTCACGTCTTACAGCTGTAAAGGTGCCTTCAACGTCGCATTATTGTTAGCATCAGCGATAATACGAATAGGTTGGTGCTTACACCCTGCCCTGCAGCGAGCATAGAGAACCTCGTCACGTCTTACAGCTGTAAATGTGCCTTCAACGTCGCATTATTGTTAGCATCAGCGATAATACGAATAGGTTGGTGCTCACACTCCGCCCTGCAGCGAGCATAGAGAACCTCGTCACGTCTTACAGCTGTAAAGGTGCCTTCAACGTCGCATTATTGTTAGCATCAGCGATAATACGAATAGGTTGGTGCTCACACTCCGCCCTGCAGCGAGCATAGAGAACCTCGTCACGTCTTACAGCTGTAAAGGTGCCTTCAACGTCGCATTATTGTTAGCATCAGCGATAATACGAATAGGTTGGTGCTCACACTCCGCCCTGCAGCGAGCATAGAGAACCTCGTCACGTCTTACAGCTGTAAATGTGCCTTCAACGTCGCATTATTGTTAGCATCAGCGATAATACGAATAGGTTGGTGCTCACACTCCGCCCTGCAGCGAGCATAGAGAACCTCGTCACGTCTTACAGCTGTAAAGGTGCCTTCAACGTCGCATTATTGTTAGCATCAGCGATAATACGAATAGGTTGGTGCTCACACAATGCCCTGCAACGAGCATAGAGTACCTCGTCACGTCTTACAGCTGTAAAGGTGCCTTCAACGTCGCATTATTGTTAGCATCAGCGATAGTACGAATAGGTTGGTGCTCACACTCCGCCCTGCAGCGAGCATAGAGAACCTCGTCACGTCTTACAGCTGTAATGGTGCCTTCAACGTCGCATTATTGTTAGCATCAGCGATAATACGAATAGGTTGGTGCTCACACCCTGCCCTGCAGCGAGCAGCGATTGGTTGTATGTTCAGGACGCTTTAACCACTTTTGGTCGCATAGCGTCAATGGGAGAAGGAAGGGAAGGTTGAGCCATGTCTTCGGGGATAACCCCCTACTCTTTGCGAATGAGGACATGGGATTTTTATCCTGCGACCACACAGACATGGCCACAGCGGGGCTTGAACCATCGATCC
The DNA here is from genome assembly GCA_964019135.1 of Arenicola marina. Lineage (NCBI taxonomy): Eukaryota > Metazoa > Annelida > Polychaeta > Arenicolidae > Arenicola > Arenicola marina. The sequence continues at coordinate 2,428,920 of OZ025253.1, read as the reverse complement.
ACGTGCCGTTAGGCTCCCAGGTGGCCAGAGCACTCAATGCGAACGATCTAACCCACTGCGCTATCGTGGCGGCCCCGCAACGAGCAGAAAGCTAGAACCACATCACGTCATACATCTGTAAAAGGCGTCTTCGACGTCGCATTATTGTTAGCATTAGCAACATATAATATAATTACTTGATGCTTTATTTTCATTATATTTGGTTGGCATCAATCAACGATAAACGATGCAACTCTTGTCTGGAGATAATTTTCACTATGATACATAAACACTTATCTAGTGTTTGGCTTTTTTGGTTTTGCTTGAGATGGCATTGTCTGTATCTAATAATAGTTTTTTGTCTATGTCCCCGCCAGTTAAATGATTACTCAATTTAAGTTAATGCCACAGCGCCCTTTGTTGTAATTTCACTAAATAAGGACAATAATTGTGTAAATGTGGCTGAGATTGCTTAGGGTTTTACTGCATGAGACCTGCAATATCACGAAGATGATACCCAACATCCAGCCATGTAGATGTTGGCGATTGGGTGGCACAGGGATGGTGGCACTCCCCAACGGAAGGAGAGATGTAGGTGTGTTAGGCCACTGCTGTGCACAAACAGGATACACTGTGTTAGGCCACTGCTGTGCACAAACAAGCTACACTGTGTCCCACTCACCGATATATCCCGCTAAGGCCACGGCGTCGCCATGGCAATGGGCGCTGTCGCAGCAGGCCTTGCAGGATGTCTTCTTGCAGTCAGCCTCCCCCGGAGTTTGACACGGCTTGCGGGAGCACCCCATGGTGTACTGCACGCCCCCACGACCCCCCTTCCTCTCCACCTTCAGCTGACAGGTCTCTCGGTAGCCACACTGGCGGGCGGGGGTCCTGGCACACTGCTCCCTGGTCAGCCGCCGGCACTGGTGACACAGCAGCGCTGGGGGGGGGGGGGGGGTGTGACTGTATTGAAGCCTTCTAGAGCCGACCTTTGTCGTAATCAACATTTGTCGTAATATTGCAATCGACTACATTTGTCGAAATGGTCATTGGTCGAAATCAACATTTGTCGAAATCAACATTTGTCGAAATCAACATTTGTCGAAATCAACGACATTTGTCCTAATCAACTACATTTATCGTAAACGACTATATTTGTTGAAATCGACATTTGTCCAAATCGACATTCATTCAATGACGATAAACTTCGTTAAAAGGCATCAAATGTACGGAAATTTGTTTGATGTTTGAATGTTTGAATAAACGCATCTCCCCACTTTGGGCCTGGACGCCACACGGACAGGTTGCGTTTCAGCTAACCATATGCACACCAATATTTACTTTACACTTACTTCCACGGCAGTAATCAGCCAACAACACAAGGTGCAGCAGAATCAACATCAGGTGCGTAGCTAGCTTGGACATCGTGACTGGAGTTTCTGCCAGGTTCGTGCGTTCTGCTGGCGCCCACACCGCTCCCGTTATATATAGGAAGGAGTTTTTCACAAAATAATTTTCGCTATACCACATGCAGGACGCAACTTTAAAGTTGTTCATGGATCACTGGTTCCGTATTTAACTCATTCTTGACAGAGATCGTACAGGGTGGACCACAATTCTGTGCCCAAAGTATTATTTTGTTTAGGTTGTAGCATCGTATGTTTTATTAATGGAGTGTGAGGTGTGGCGGTGGGAGCTAGGCTGGATATTGTGAGGTGTGGCGGTGGGAGCTAGGCTGGATATTGTGAGGTGTGGCGGTGGGAGCTAGGCTGGATATTGTGAGGTGTGGCGGTGGGAGCTAGGCTGGATAGTGTGAGGTGTGGCGGTGGGAGCTAGGCTGGATATTGTGATGTGTGGCGGTGGGAGCTAGGCTGGATATTGTGGGGTGTGGCGGTGGGAGCTAGGCTGGATATTGTGAGGTGTGGCGGTGGGAGCTAGGCTGGATATTGTGAGGTGTGGCGGTGGGAGCTAGGCTGGATAGTGTGAGGTGTGGCGGTGGGAGCTAGGCTGGATATTGTGATGTGTGGCGGTGGGAGCTAGGCTGGATATTGTGGGGTGTGGCGGTGGGAGCTAGGCTGGATATTGTGAGGTGTGGCGCTGGGAGCTAGGCTGGATATTGTGAGGTGTGGCGGTGGGAGCTAGGCTGGATATTGTGATGTGTGGCGGTGGGAGCTAGGCTGGATATTGTGAGGTGTGGCGGTGGCAGGCTGGATATTGTGAGGTGTGGCGGTGGGAGCTAGGCTGGATATTGTGAGGTGTGGCGGTGGAAGCTAGGCTGGATATTGTTAGGTGTGGCGGTGGGAGCTAGGCTGGATATTGTGAGATGAGGCGGTGGGAGCTAGGCTGGATATTGTGAGGTGTGGCGGTGGGAGCTAGGCTGGATACTGTGAGGTGTGGCGGTGGGAGCTAGGCTGGATATTGTGAGGTGTGGCGTTGGGAGCTAGGCTGGATATTGTGAGGTGTGGCGGTGGAAGCTAGGCTGGATATTGTTAGGTGTGGCGGTGGGAGCTAGGCTGGATATTGTGAGGTCTGGCGGCGGGAGCTAGGCTGGATATTGTGAGGTGTGGCGGTGGGAGCTAGGCTGGATACTGTGAGGTGTTGCGGTGGGAGCTAGGCTGGATAGTGTGAGGTGTGGCGGTGGGAGCTAGGCTGCATATTGTGAGGTGTGGCGGTGGGAGCTAGGCTGGATATTGTGAGGTGAGGCGGTGGGAGCTAGGCTGGATATTGTGAGGTGTGGCGGTGGGAGCTAGGCTGGATATTGTGAGGTGTGGCGGTGGGAGCTAGGCTGGATATTGTGAGGTGTGGCGGTGGGAGCTAGGCTGCATATTGTGAGGTGTGGCGGTGGAAGCTAGGCTGGATAGTGTGAGATGTGGCGGTGGGAGCTAGGCTGGATATTGTGAGGTGTGGCGGTGGGAGCTAGGCTGGATATTGTGAGGTGTGGCGGTGGGAGCTAGGCTGCATATTGTGAGGTGTGGCGGTGGGAGCTAGGCTGGATAGTGTGAGGTGTGGCGGTGGGAGCTGGGCTGGATATTGTGAGGTGTGGCGGTGGGAGCTAGGCTGGAAAGTGTGAGGTGTGGCGGTGGGAGCTAGGCTGGATATTGTGAGATGTGGCGGTGGGAGCTAGGCTGGATAGTGTGAGGTGTGGCGGTGGGAGCTAGGCTGGATAGTGTGAGGTGTGGCGGTGGGAGCTAGGCTGGATAGTGTGAGGTGTGGCGGTGGGAGCTAGGCTGGATATTGTGAGGTGTGGCGGTGGGAGTTAGGCTGGATATTGTGAGGTGTGGCGGTGGGAGTTAGGCTGGATATTGTGAGGTGTGGCGGTGGGAGCTAGGCTGGATATTGTGAGGTGTGGCGGTGGGAGGCTGGATATTGTGAGGTGTGGCGGTGGGAGCTAGGCTGGATAGTGTGAGATGTGGCGGTGGGAGCTAGGCTGGATATTGTGAGGTGTGGCGGTGGAACCTAGGCTGGATATTAACATGGAGAAACTAGCACGAGATCGGCAGAATAACACCTATAGTTGATTGAATTTTTGTTTTATCTATTTATTTTAATATTTTACTTCCATCGAAGGCTTACCAATTTGAGTCCCCCTGTACGGCCACAGCGTGCACGGTGCTGCCCCCTAATGCCACAGTTTATGCTCGTGTCTGGCAACAACAGCTGGACCTGCACACTTCGTGGCGAGATCGACATTTTTCAAAATGTTGTCGGTTGGATTTGACAAGATTTTGCCGGTGCACGAAAGCCATGTCCAGTGTCTATGACATGTCACGTCATCTGTGTAACAGTTGGTTGCCTGGCAATGGCCTGGCAAGAGTCCAATACCGTACGACGGACAGCCGGACAGCCAATCAAACAACGTTATCCTTACAGCATTCGGACGATGGAGACGAGACAAAGACTGAATAAAACCAACGAAACGACCTCCACAAAATCAATTATAGTCAGTAAAACCCTCCCGTTTCAAATCTTAGAGTTTGGAGTTTTTTGTTTGATTTTAATACGTTTCATATCAGATTTTGTTCAATAACTATCAGCTGAACTCATCGTAGCATGTCACTAACGTGTTTGGCCTGTATAACATCTGCATTACATGTCTGGAGAACATCTGCGCCACATGTATAGAGAACGTGTCTGCACCACATGTATAGAGAACATCTGCACCACATGTATAGAGAACTTCTGCATTACATGTCTGGAGAACATCTGCGCCACATGTATAGAAAACATCTGCACCACATGTATAGAGAACATCTGCACCACATGTATGGAGAACGTCGGCACCACATGCATGAAGAACGTCTGCACCACATGTATAGAAAACATCTGCACCACATGTATAGAGAACGTCTGCACCACATGTATAGAGAACATCTGCACCACATGTATAGAGAACATCTGCACCACATGTATAGAGAACGTCTGCACCACATGTATAGAGAACATCTGCACCACATGTATAGAGAACATCTGCATTACATGTCTGGAGAACATCTGCGCCACATGTATAGAGAACGTGTCTGCACCACATGCATGAAGAACGTCTGCACCACATGTATAGAGAACGTCTGCACCACATGTATAGAGAACATCTGCACCACATGTATAGAGAACATCTGCACCACATGTATAGAGAACGTCTGCACCACATGTATAGAGAACATCTGCACCACATGTATAGAGAACATCTGCACCACATGTATAGAGAACATCTGCACCACATGTATAGAGAACGTCTGCACCACATGTATAGAGAACATCTGCACCACAGGTATAGAGAACATCTGCATTACATGTCTGGAGAACATCTGCGCCACATGTATAGAGCACGTGTCTGCACCACATGCATGAAGAACGTCTGCACCACATGTATAGAGAACGTCTGCACCACATGTATAGAGAACATCTGCACCACATGTATAGAGAACATCTGCACCACATGTATAGAGAACGTCTGCACCACATGTATAGATAACATCTGCACCACATGTATAGAGAACATCTGCACCACATGTATAGAGAACATCTGCACCACATGTATAGAGAACATCTGCACCACATGTATAGAGAACGTCTGCACCACATGTATAGAGAACATCTGCACCATATGTATAGAGAACATCTGCACCACATGTATAGAGAACGTCTGCACCACATGTATAGAGAACGTCTGCGCCACATGTATAGAGAACATCTGCACCACATGTATAGAGAACGTCTGCACCACATGTATAGAGAACATCTGCACCACATGTATAGAGAACGTCTGCACCACATGTATAGAGAACGTCTGCACCACATGTATAGAGAACATCTGCACCACATGTATAGAGAACATCTGCACCACATGTATAGAGAACATCTGCACCACATGTATAGAGAACATCTGCACCACATGTATAGAGAACGTCTGCACCACATGTATAGAGAACATCTGCACCATATGTATAGAGAACATCTGCACCACATGTATAGAGAACGTCTGCACCACATGTATAGAGAACGTCTGCGCCACATGTATAGAGAACGTCTGCACCACATGTATGGAGAACGTCTGCACCACATGTATAGAGAACATCTGCACCACATGTATAGAGAACGTCTGCACCACATGTATAGAGAACATCTGCACCACATGTATAGAGAACGTCTGCACCACATGTATAGAGAACATCTGCACCATATGTATAGAGAACATCTGCACCACATGTATAGAGAACGTCTGCACCACATGTATAGAGAACGTCTGCGCCACATGTATAGAGAACGTCTGCACCACATGTATGGAGAACGTCTGCACCACATGTATAGAGAACGTCTGCACCACATGTATAGAGAACGTCTGCACCACATGTATAGAGAACGTCTGCACCACATGTATAGAGAACGTCTGCACCACATGTATAGAGAACGTGTCTGCACCACATGTATAGACAACGTCTGCACCACATGTATAGACAACGTCTGCACCACATGTATAGACAACGTCTGCACCACATGTATAGAGAACGTCTGCACCACATGTATAGACAACGTCTGCACCACATGTATAGACAACGTCTGCACCACATGTATAGACAACGTCTGCACCACATGTATAGACAACGTCTGCACCACATGTATAGAGAACGTCTGCACCACATGTATAGACAACGTCTGCACCACATGTATAGACAACGTCTGCACCACATGTATAGACAACGTCTGCACCACATGTATAGACAACGTCTGCACCACATGTATAGAGAACGTCTGCACCACATGTATAGACAACGTCTGCACCACATGTATAGAGAACGTCTGCACCACATGTATAGACAACGTCTGCACCACATATATAGAGAACGTCTGCACCACATGTATAGAGAACGTCTGCACCACATGTATAGAAAACGTCTGCACCACATGTATAGAGAACGTGTCTGCACCACATGTATAGAGAACATCTGCACCACATGTATAGAGAACGTCTGCACCACATGTATAGAGAACGTCTGCACCACATGTATAGAGAACGTCTGCACCACATGTATAGAGAACGTCTGCACCACATGTATAGAGAACGTCTGCACCACATGTATAGAGAACGTCTGCACCACATGTATAGAGAACGTCTGCACCACATGTATAGAGAACGTCTGCACCACATGTATAGAGAACGTCTGCACCACATGTATAGAGAACGTCTGCACCACATGCATAGACAACGTCTGCACCACATGTATAGAGAACGTCTGCACCACATGTATGGAGAACGTCTGCACCACATGTATAGAGAACGTCTGCACCACATGCATAGACAACGTCTGCACCACATGTATAGAGAACGTCTGCACCACATGTATAGAGAACGTCTGCACCACATGTATAGAGAACGTCTGCACCACATGTATAGAGAACGTCTGCACCACATGTATAGAGAACGTCTGCACCACATGTATAGAGAACGTCTGCACCACATGTATAGAGAACGTCTGCACCACATGCATGGAGAACGTCTGCACCATATGTATAGAGAACGTCTGCACCACATGTATAGAGAACGTCTGCACCACATGTATAGAGAACGTCTGCACCACATGTATAGAGAACGTCTGCACCACATGTATAGAGAACGTCTGCACCACATGTATAGAGAACGTCTGCACCACATGTATAGAGAACGTCTGCACCACATGTATAGAGAACATCTGCACCACATGTATAGAGAACGTCTGCACCACATGCATGGAGAACGTCTGCACCATATGTATAGAGAACGTCTGCACCACATGTATAGACAACGTCTGCACCACATGTATAGACAACGTCTGCACCACATGTATAGAGAACATCTGCACCACATGTATAGAGAACGTCTGCACCACATGCATGGAGAACGTCTGCACCATATGTATAGACAACGTCTGCACCACATGTATAGACAACGTCTGCACCACATGTATAGAGAACGTCTGCACCACATGTATAGACAACGTCTGCACCACATGTATAGAGAACGTCTGCACCACATGCATGGAGAACGTCTGCACCATATGTATAGAGAACGTCTGCACCACATGTATAGAGAACGTCTGCACCACATGCATGGAGAACGTCTGCACCATATGTATAGAGAACGTCTGCACCACATGTATAGACAACGTCTGCACCACATGTATAGACAACGTCTGCACCACATGTATAGAGAACATCTGCACCACATGTATAGAGAACGTCTGCACCACATGCATGGAGAACGTCTGCACCATATGTATAGAGAACGTCTGCACCACATGTATAGACAACGTCTGCACCACATGTATAGAGAACGTCTGCACCACATGTATAGACAACGTCTGCACCACATGTATAGAGAACGTCTGCACCACATGCATGGAGAACGTCTGCACCATATGTATAGAGAACGTCTGCACCACATGTATAGACAACGTCTGCACCACATGTATAGAGAACGTCTGCACCACATGTATAGAGAACATCTGCACCACATGTATAGAGAACATCTGCACCACATGTATAGAGAACGTCTGCACCACATGTATAGAGAACATCTGCACCACATGTATAGAGAACATCTGCACCACATGTATAGAGAACGTCTGCACCACATGTATAGAGAACGTCTGCACCACATGTATAGAGAACGTCTGCACCACATGTATAGAGAACGTCTGCACCACATGTATAGAGAACGTCTGCACCACATGTATAGAGAACATCTGCGCCACATGTATAGAGAACGTCTGCACCACATGTATAGAGAACGTCTGCACCACATGTACAGAGAACGTCTGCACCACATGTATAGAGAACGTCTGCACCACATGTATAGAGAACGTCTGCACCACATGTATAGAGAACGTCTGCACCACATGTATAGAGAACGTCTGCACCACATGTATAGAGAACGTCTGCACCACATGTATAGAGAACATCTGCACCACATGTATAGAGAACGTCTGCACCACATGTATAGAGAACGTCTGCACCACATGTATAGAGAACATCTGCACCACATGTATGGAGAACATCTGCACCACATGTATAGAGAACATCTGCACCACATGTATGGAGAACATCTGCACCACATGTATGGAGAACGTCTGCACCACATGTATAGAGAACATCTGCACCACATGTATAGAGAACGTCTGCACCACATGTATAGAGAACGTCTGCACCACATGAATAGAGAACATCTGCACCACATGTATGGAGAACATCTGCACCACATGTATAGAGAACATCTGCACCACATGTATAGAGAACGTCTGCACCACATGTATAGAGAACATCTGCACCACATGTATAGAGAACGTCTGCACCACATGTATAGAGAACGTCTGCACCACATGTATAGAGAACGTCTGCACCACATGTATAGAGAACGTCTGCACCACATGTATAGAGAACGTCTGCACCACATGTATAGAGAACATCTGCACCACATGTATAGAGAACGTCTGCACCACATGTATAGAGAACGTCTGCACCACATGTATAGAGAACGTCTGCACCACATGTATAGAGAACGTCTGCACCACATGTATAGAGAACGTCTGCACCACATGTATAGAGAACATCTGCACCACATGTATAGAGAACGTCTGCACCACATGTATAGAGAACGTCTGCACCACATGTATAGAGAACGTCTGCACCACATGTATAGAGAACGTCTGCACCACATGTATAGAGAACGTCTGCACCACATGTATAGAGAACGTCTGCACCACATGTATAGAGAACGTCTGCACCACATGTATAGAGAACGTCTGCACCACATGTATAGAGAACGTCTGCACCACATGTATAGAGAACGTCTGCACCACATGTATAGAGAACGTCTGCACCACATGTATAGACAACGTCTGCACCACATGTATGGAGAACGTCTGCACCACATGTATAGAGAACGTCTGCACCACATGTATAGAGAACATCTGCACCACATGTATAGAGAACGTCTGCACCACATGCATAGAGAACATCTGCACCACATGTATGGAGAACGTCTGCACCACATGTATAGAGAACGTCTGCACCACATGCATGAAGAACGTCTGCACCACATGTATTGAGAACGTCTGCACCACATGTATAGAGAACGTCTGCACCACATGTATAGAGAACGTCTGCACCACATGTATAGAGAACGTCTGCACCACATGTATAGAGAACGTCTGCACCACATGTATAGAGAACATCTGCACCACATGTATAGAGAACGTCTGCACCACATGTATAGAGAACGTCTGCACCACATGTATAGAGAACGTCTGCACCACATGCATGAAGAACGTCTGCACCACATGTATTGAGAACGTCTGCACCACATGTATAGAGAACGTCTGCACCACATGCATGAAGAACGTCTGCACCACATGTATAGAGAACGTCTGCACCACATGCATAGAGAACGTCTGCACCACATGCATGAAGAACGTCTGCACCACATGTATTGAGAACGTCTGCACCACATGTATAGAGAACGTCTGCACCACATGCATGAAGAACGTCTGCACCACATGCATAGAGAACGTCTGCACCACATGTATAGAGAACGTCTGCACCACATGTATAGAGAACGTCTGCACCACATGTATAGAGAACGTCTGCACCACATGCATGAAGAACGTCTGCACCACATGTATTGAGAACGTCTGCACCACATGTATAGAGAACGTCTGCACCACATGCATGAAGAACGTCTGCACCACATGCATAGAGAACGTCTGCACCACATGCATGAAGAACGTCTGCACCACATGTATTGAGAACGTCTGCACCACATGTATAGAGAACGTCTGCACCACATGCATGAAGAACGTCTGCACCACATGTATAGAGAACGTCTGCACCACATGTATAGAGAACGTCTGCACCACATGCATGGAGAACGTGTCTGCACCATATGTATAGAGAACATCTGCACCACATGCATGAAGAACGTCTGCACCACATGTATAGAGAACATCTGCACCACATGCATGAAGAACGTCTGCACCACATGTATAGAGAACATCTGCACCACATGCATGAAGAACATCTGCACCACATGTATAGAGAACGTCTGCACCACATGTATAGAGAACATCTGCACCACATGTATGAAGAACGTCTGCACCACATGTATAGAGAACATCTGCACCACATGTATAGAGAACATCTGCACCACATGTATAGAGAACGTCTGCACCACATGTATAGAGAACATCTGCACCACATGTATAGAGAACATCTGCACCACATGTATAGAGAACGTCTGCACCACATGTATAGAGAACGTCTGCACCACATGTATAGAGAACGTCTGCACCACATGTATAGAGAACGTCTGCACCACATGTATAGAGAACGTCTGCACCACATGTATAGAGAACATCTGCGCCACATGTATAGAGAACGTCTGCACCACATGTATAGAGAACGTCTGCACCACATGTACAGAGAACGTCTGCACCACATGTATAGAGAACGTCTGCACCACATGTATAGAGAACATCTGCGCCACATGTATAGAGAACGTCGGCACCACATGTATAGAGAACGTCTGCACCACATGTATAGAGAACGTCTGCACCACATGTATAGAGAACGTCTGCACCACATGTATAGACAACGTCTGCACCACATGTATAGAGAACGTCTGCACCACATGTATAGAGAACGTCTGCACCACATGTATAGAGAACGTCTGCACCACATGTATAGAGAACGTCTGCACCACATGTATAGAGAACGTCTGCACCACATGTATAGAGAACGTCTGCACCACATGTATAGAGAACATCTGCACCACATGTATAGAGAACGTCGGCACCACATGTATAGAGAACGTCTGCACCACATGTATAGAGAACATCTGCACCACATGTATGGAGAACATCTGCACCACATGTATAGAGAACATCTGCACCACATGTATGGAGAACATCTGCACCACATGTATAGAGAACGTCTGCACCACATGTATAGAGAACATCTGCACCACATGTATAGAGAACGTCTGCACCACATGTATAGAGAACGTCTGCACCACATGTATAGAGAACATCTGCACCACATGTATGGAGAACATCTGCACCACATGTATAGAGAACATCTGCACCACATGTATAGAGAACGTCTGCACCACATGTATAGAGAACATCTGCACCACATGTATAGAGAACGTCTGCACCACATGTATAGAGAACGTCTGCACCACATGTATAGAGAACGTCTGCACCACATGTATAGAGAACGTCTGCACCACATGTATAGAGAACATCTGCACCACATGTATAGAGAACGTCTGCACCACATGTATAGAGAACATCTGCACCACATGTATAGAGAACATCTGCACCACATGTATAGAGAACGTCTGCACCACATGTATAGAGAACGTCTGCACCACATGTATAGAGAACGTCTGCACCACATGTATAGAGAACGTCTGCACCACATGTATAGAGAACGTCTGCACCACATGTATAGAGAACATCTGCGCCACATGTATAGAGAACGTCTGCACCACATGTATAGAGAACGTCTGCACCACATGTACAGAGAACGTCTGCACCACATGTATAGAGAACGTCTGCACCACATGTATAGAGAACGTCTGCACCACATGTATAGAGAACGTCTGCACCACATGTATAGAGAACGTCTGCACCACATGTATAGAGAACGTCTGCACCACATGTATAGAGAACATCTGCACCACATGTATAGAGAACGTCTGCACCACATGTATAGAGAACGTCTGCACCACATGTATAGAGAACATCTGCACCACATGTATGGAGAACATCTGCACCACATGTATAGAGAACATCTGCACCACATGTATGGAGAACATCTGCACCACATGTATGGAGAACGTCTGCACCACATGTATAGAGAACATCTGCACCACATGTATAGAGAACGTCTGCACCACATGTATAGAGAACGTCTGCACCACATGAATAGAGAACATCTGCACCACATGTATGGAGAACATCTGCACCACATGTATAGAGAACATCTGCACCACATGTATAGAGAACGTCTGCACCACATGTATAGAGAACATCTGCACCACATGTATAGAGAACGTCTGCACCACATGTATAGAGAACGTCTGCACCACATGTATAGAGAACGTCTGCACCACATGTATAGAGAACGTCTGCACCACATGTATAGAGAACGTCTGCACCACATGTATAGAGAACATCTGCACCACATGTATAGAGAACGTCTGCACCACATGTATAGAGAACGTCTGCACCACATGTATAGAGAACGTCTGCACCACATGTATAGAGAACGTCTGCACCACATGTATAGAGAACGTCTGCACCACATGTATAGAGAACATCTGCACCACATGTATAGAGAACGTCTGCACCACATGTATAGAGAACGTCTGCACCACATGTATAGAGAACGTCTGCACCACATGTATAGAGAACGTCTGCACCACATGTATAGAGAACGTCTGCACCACATGTATAGAGAACGTCTGCACCACATGTATAGAGAACGTCTGCACCACATGTATAGAGAACGTCTGCACCACATGTATAGAGAACGTCTGCACCACATGTATAGAGAACGTCTGCACCACATGTATAGAGAACGTCTGCACCACATGTATAGACAACGTCTGCACCACATGTATGGAGAACGTCTGCACCACATGTATAGAGAACGTCTGCACCACATGTATAGAGAACATCTGCACCACATGTATAGAGAACGTCTGCACCACATGCATAGAGAACATCTGCACCACATGTATGGAGAACGTCTGCACCACATGTATAGAGAACGTCTGCACCACATGCATGAAGAACGTCTGCACCACATGTATTGAGAACGTCTGCACCACATGTATAGAGAACGTCTGCACCACATGTATAGAGAACGTCTGCACCACATGTATAGAGAACGTCTGCACCACATGTATAGAGAACGTCTGCACCACATGTATAGAGAACATCTGCACCACATGTATAGAGAACGTCTGCACCACATGTATAGAGAACGTCTGCACCACATGTATAGAGAACGTCTGCACCACATGCATGAAGAACGTCTGCACCACATGTATTGAGAACGTCTGCACCACATGTATAGAGAACGTCTGCACCACATGCATGAAGAACGTCTGCACCACATGTATAGAGAACGTCTGCACCACATGCATAGAGAACGTCTGCACCACATGCATGAAGAACGTCTGCACCACATGTATTGAGAACGTCTGCACCACATGTATAGAGAACGTCTGCACCACATGCATGAAGAACGTCTGCACCACATGCATAGAGAACGTCTGCACCACATGTATAGAGAACGTCTGCACCACATGTATAGAGAACGTCTGCACCACATGTATAGAGAACGTCTGCACCACATGCATGAAGAACGTCTGCACCACATGTATTGAGAACGTCTGCACCACATGTATAGAGAACGTCTGCACCACATGTATAGAGAACGTCTGCACCACATGTATAGAGAACGTCTGCACCACATGCATGAAGAACGTCTGCACCACATGTATTGAGAACGTCTGCACCACATGTATAGAGAACGTCTGCACCACATGCATGAAGAACGTCTGCACCACATGCATAGAGAACGTCTGCACCACATGCATGAAGAACGTCTGCACCACATGTATTGAGAACGTCTGCACCACATGTATAGAGAACGTCTGCACCACATGCATGAAGAACGTCTGCACCACATGTATAGAGAACGTCTGCACCACATGTATAGAGAACGTCTGCACCACATGCATGGAGAACGTGTCTGCACCATATGTATAGAGAACATCTGCACCACATGCATGAAGAACGTCTGCACCACATGTATAGAGAACATCTGCACCACATGCATGAAGAACGTCTGCACCACATGTATAGAGAACATCTGCACCACATGCCTGAAGAACATCTGCACCACATGTATAGAGAACGTCTGCACCACATGTATAGAGAACATCTGCACCACATGTATGAAGAACGTCTGCACCACATGTATAGAGAACATCTGCACCACATGTATAGAGAACATCTGCACCACATGTATAGAGAACGTCTGCACCACATGTATAGAGAACATCTGCACCACATGTATAGAGAACATCTGCACCACATGTATAGAGAACGTCTGCACCACATGTATAGAGAACGTCTGCACCACATGTATAGAGAACGTCTGCACCACATGTATAGAGAACGTCTGCACCACATGTATAGAGAACGTCTGCACCACATGTATAGAGAACATCTGCGCCACATGTATAGAGAACGTCTGCACCACATGTATAGAGAACGTCTGCACCACATGTACAGATAACGTCTGCACCACATGTATAGAGAACGTCTGCACCACATGTATAGAGAACATCTGCGCCACATGTATAGAGAACGTCGGCACCACATGTATAGAGAACGTCTGCACCACATGTATAGAGAACGTCTGCACCACATGTATAGAGAACGTCTGCACCACATGTATAGACAACGTCTGCACCACATGTATAGAGAACGTCTGCACCACATGTATAGAGAACGTCTGCACCACATGTATAGAGAACGTCTGCACCACATGTATAGAGAACGTCTGCACCACATGTATAGAGAACGTCTGCACCACATGTATAGAGAACATCTGCACCACATGTATAGAGAACGTCGGCACCACATGTATAGAGAACGTCTGCACCACATGTATAGAGAACATCTGCACCACATGTATGGAGAACATCTGCACCACATGTATAGAGAACATCTGCACCACATGTATGGAGAACATCTGCACCACATGTATAGAGAACGTCTGCACCACATGTATAGAGAACATCTGCACCACATGTATAGAGAACGTCTGCACCACATGTATAGAGAACGTCTGCACCACATGTATAGAGAACATCTGCACCACATGTATGGAGAACATCTGCACCACATGTATAGAGAACATCTGCACCACATGTATAGAGAACGTCTGCACCACATGTATAGAGAACATCTGCACCACATGTATAGAGAACGTCTGCACCACATGTATAGAGAACGTCTGCACCACATGTATAGAGAACGTCTGCACCACATGTATAGAGAACGTCTGCACCACATGTATAGAGAACATCTGCACCACATGTATAGAGAACGTCTGCACCACATGTATAGAGAACGTCTGCACCACATGTATAGAGAACGTCTGCACCACATGTATAGAGAACGTCTGCACCACATGTATAGAGAACGTCTGCACCACATGTATAGAGAACATCTGCACCACATGTATAGAGAACGTCTGCACCACATGTATAGAGAACGTCTGCACCACATGTATAGAGAACGTCTGCACCACATGTATAGAGAACGTCTGCACCACATGTATAGAGAACGTCTGCACCACATGTATAGAGAACGTCTGCACCACATGTATGGAGAACATCTGCACCACATGTATAGAGAACGTCTGCACCACATGTATAGAGAACGTCTGCACCACATGTATAGAGAACGTCTGCACCACATGTATAGAGAACGTCTGCACCACATGTATAGAGAACGTCTGCACCACATGTATAGAGAACGTCTGCACCACATGTATAGAGAACGTCTGCACCACATGTATAGAGAACGTCTGCACCACATGTATAGAGAACGTCTGCACCACATGTATAGAGAACGTCTGCACCACATGTATAGAGAACGTCTGCACCACATGTATAGAGAACGTCTGCACCACATGTATAGAGAACATCTGCACCACATGTATAGAGAACGTCTGCACCACATGTATAGAGAACGTCTGCACCACATGTATAGAGAACGTCTGCACCACATGTATAGAGAACGTCTGCACCACATGTATAGAGAACATCTGCACCACATGTATAGAGAACGTCTGCACCACATGTATAGAGAACGTCTGCACCACATGTATAGAGAACGTCTGCACCACATGTATAGAGAACGTCTGCACCACATGTATAGAGAACGTCTGCACCACATGTATAGAGAACGTCTGCACCACATGTATAGAGAACGTCTGCACCACATGCATAGAGAACGTCGGCACCACATGTATAGAGAACGTCTGCACCACATGTATAGAGAACGTCTGCACCACATGTATAGAGAACGTCTGCACCACATGTATAGAGAACGTCTGCACCACATGTATAGAGAACGTCTGCACCACATGTATAGAGAACATCTGCACCACATGTATAGAGAACGTCTGCACCACATGTATAGAGAACGTCTGCACCACATGTATGGAGAACATCTGCACCACATGTATAGAGAACGTCTGCACCACATGTATAGAGAACGTCTGCACCACATGCATAGAGAACGTCTGCACCACATGTATAGAGAACGTCTGCACCACATGTATAGAGAACGTCTGCACCACATGTATAGAGAACGTCGGCACCACATGTATAGAGAACATCTGCACCACATGTATGGAGAACGTCTGCACCACATGCATAGAGAACGTCTGCACCACATGTATAGAGAACGTCTGCACCACATGTATAGAGAACGTCTGCACCACATGTATAGAGAACGTCTGTACCACATGTATAGAGAACGTCTGCACCACATGTATAGAGAACGTCTGCACCACATGTATAGAGAACGTTTGCACCACATGTATAGAGAACATCTGCACCACATGTATAGACAACGTCTGCACCACATGTATAGAGAACGTCTGCAGCACATGTATAGAGAACGTCTGCACCACATGTATAGAGAACGTCTGCACCACATGTATAGAGAACATCTGCACCACATGTATAGACAACGTCTGCACCACATGTATAGAGAACGTCTGCACCACATGTATGGAGAACGTGTCTGCACCACATGTATAGAGAACGTCTGCACCACATGTATAGAGAACGTCTGCACCACATGTATAGAGAACGTCGGCACCACATGTATAGAGAACGTCTGCACCACATGTATAGAGAACGTCGGCACCACATGCATGAAGAACGTCTGCATTACATGTATAGAGAACGTCTGCACCACATGTACAGAGAACGTCTGCACCACATGTATAGAGAACGTCTGCACCACATGTATAGAGAACGTCTGCACCACATGTATAGAGAACGTCTGCACCACATGTATAGAGAACGTCTGCACCACATGCATGAAGAACGTCTGCACCACATGTACAGAGAACGTCTGCACCACATGTATAGAGAACGTCTGCACCACATGTATAGAGAACGTCTGCACCACATGTATAGAGAACGTCTGCACCACATGTATAGAGAACGTCTGCACCACATGCATGAAGAACGTCTGCACCACATGTATAGAGAACGTCTACACCACATGTATAGAGAACGTCTGCACCACATGTATAGAGAACGTCTGCACCACATGTATAGAGAACGTCTGCACCACATGTATAGAGAACGTCTGCACCACATGTATAGAGAACGTCTGCACCACATGTATAGAGAACGTCTGCACCACATGTATAGAGAACGTCTGCACCACATGTATAGAGAACGTCTGCACCACATGTATAGAGAACGTCTGCACCACATGTATAGAGAACGTCTGCACCACATGTATAGAGAACGTCTGCACCACATGTATAGAGAACGTCTGCACCACATGTATAGAGAACGTCTGCACCACATGTATAGAGAACGTCTGCACCACATGTATAGAGAACGTCGGCACCACATGTTTAGAGAACGTCGGCACCACATGCATGAAGAACGTCTGCACCACATGTATAGAGAACGTCTGCACCACATGTACAGAGAACGTCTGCACCACATGTATAGAGAACGTCTGCACCACATGTATAGAGAACGTCTGCACCACATGTATAGAGAACGTCTGCACCACATGTATAGAGAACGTCGGCACCACATGTATAGAGAACGTCTGCACCACATGTTTAGAGAACGTCTGCACCACATGCATGAAGAACGTCTGCACCACATGTATAGAGAACGTCTGCACCACATGTATAGAGAACATCTGCACCACATGTATAGAGAACGTCTGCACCACATGTATAGAGAACGTCTGCACCACATGTATAGAGAACATCTGCACCACATGTATAGAGAACGTCTGCACCACATGTATAGAGAACGTCTGCACCACATGTATAGAGAACGTCTGCACCACATGTATAGAGAACGTCTGCACCACATGTATAGAGAACGTCTGCACCACATGTATAGAGAACGTCTGCACCACATGTATAGAGAACATCTGCACCACATGTATGGAGAACGTCTGCACCACATGCATAGAGAACGTCTGCACCACATGTATAGAGAACGTCTGCACCACATGTATAGAGAACGTCTGCACCACATGTATAGAGAACGTCTGTACCACATGTATAGAGAACGTCTGCACCACATGTATAGAGAACGTCTGCACCACATGTATAGAGAACGTTTGCACCACATGTATAGAGAACATCTGCACCACATGTATAGACAACGTCTGCACCACATGTATAGAGAACGTCTGCACCACATGTATAGAGAACGTCTGCACCACATGTATAGAGAACGTCTGCACCACATGTATAGAGAACATCTGCACCACATGTATAGACAACGTCTGCACCACATGTATAGAGAACGTCTGCACCACATGTATGGAGAACGTGTCTGCACCACATGTATAGAGAACGTCTGCACCACATGTATAGAGAACGTCTGCACCACATGTATAGAGAACGTCTGCACCACATGTATAGAGAACGTCTGCACCACATGTATAGAGAACGTCTGCACCACATGTATAGAGAACGTCTGCACCACATGTATAGAGAACGTCTGCACCACATGTATAGAGAACGTCTGCACCACATGTATAGAGAACGTCTGCACCACATGTATAGAGAACGTCTGCACCACATGTATAGAGAACGTCTGCACCACATGCATGAAGAACGTCTGCACCACATGTATAGAGAACGTCTGCACCACATGTATAGAGAACGTCGGCACCACATGTATAGAGAACGTCTGCACCACATGTATAGAGAACGTCTGCACCACATGTATAGAGAACGTCTGCACCACAAGTATAGAGAACGTCTGCACCACATGTATAGAGAACGTCTGCACCACATGTATAGAGAACGTCTGCACCACATGCATGAAGAACGTCTGCACCACATGTATAGAGAACGTCTGCACCACATGTATGAAGAACGTCTGCACCACATGTATAGAGAACGTCTGCACCACATGCATAGAGATCGTCTGCACCACATGTATAGAGAACGTCTGCACCACATGTATGAAGAACGTCTGCACCACATGTATAGAGAACGTCTGCACCACAAGTATAGAGAACGTCTGCACCACATGTATAGAGAACGTCTGCACCACATGTATAGAGAACGTCTGCACCACATGTATAGAGAACGTGTCTGCACCACATGTATAGAGAACGTCTGCACCACATGTATAGAGAACGTCTGCACCACATGCATGAAGAACGTCTGCACCACATGTATAGAGAACGTCTGCACCACATGTATGAAGCACGTCTGCACCACATGTATAGAGAACGTCTGCACCACATGTATAGAGATCGTCTGCACCACATGTATAGAGAACGTCTGCACCACATGTATAGAGAACGTCGGCACCACAAGTATAGAGAACGTCTGCACCACATGTATAGAGAACGTCTGCACCACATGTATAGAGAACGTCTGCACCACATGTATAGAGAACGTCTGCACCACAAGTATAGAGAACGTCTGCACCACATGTATAGAGAACGTCTGCACCACATGTATAGAGAACGTCTGCACCACATGTATAGAGAACGTCTGCACCACATGTATAGAGAACGTCTGCACCACAAGCATAGACAACGTCTGCACCACATGTATAGAGAACGTCTGCACCACATGTATAGAGAACGTCTGCACCACATGTATAGAGAACGTCTGCACCACATGTATAGAGAACGTCTGCACCACAAGTATAGAGAACGTCTGCACCACATGTATAGAGAACGTCTGCACCACATGTATAGAGAACGTCTGCACCACATGTATAGAGAACGTCTGCACCACATGTATAGAGAACGTCTGCACCACATGTATAGAGAACGTCTGCACCACATGTATAGAGAACATCTGCACCACATGTATAGAGAACGTCTGCACCACATGTATAGAGAACGTCTGCACCACATGTATAGAGAACATCTGCACCACATGTATAGAGAACGTCTGCACCACATGTATAGAGAACGTCTGCACCACATGTATAGAGAACGTCTGCACCACATGTATAGAGAACATCTGCACCACATGTATAGAGAACGTCTGCACCACATGTATAGAGAACGTCTGCACCACATGTATAGAGAACGTCTGCACCACATGTATAGAGAACGTCTGCACCACATGTATAGAGAACATCTGCACCACATGTATAGAGAACGTCTGCACCACATGTATAGAGAACGTCTGCACCACATGTATAGAGAACGTGTCTGCACCACATGTATAGAGAACGTCTGCACCACATGTATAGAGAACGTCTGCACCACATGTATAGAGAACGTCTGCACCACATGTATAGAGAACATCTGCACCACATGTATAGAGAACATCTGCACCACAAGCATGATATTGCCCTCGTCCTTCAGCACGCGCCGTCGCTGTTACATCCGGGTTCTGAACATCCAGCTGAGGGAGGCAACATTCTATTGCACGTCTGTTAGAACCTAAAACGTCACAGTGACGAAAACGTCAGAACATACGGCCAGCGTCATCTGGGAGCAACTGTAGTTTCACACTATGCCTCAATCGCCATGTATATTGATGGGGGCTATGAATATATAAGGCAATAACTCTTTCTGTTTCAAATATACAATATGTATATATAGGTGCTCTCATGAAGGATGGAATGTGGTGTATCCCCCATGGGTCTATCCCTAATTGGAACTTTCTACGCTTAGTAACCTTAGCTCTCCTTATTTCCCGGCGCCTGACTTTCTTTCCGTTCTCTAGCTCAATGTGGCCCCGCCCCGTCTCTTTCAGAAAGGCCACGGATGGTTGTGTGCGCGACAACCAGGATGTTTGAAGTCTTCAAACTTTCTATTTCATTCTACCAAGGTTGTTTTCGCCATTATGACGTTTTTGGCTCTAACACTCGTCGTGTATCCTTATTTGTTACAGAAGACTGGCTTTTCAGTCTCCCCATCCCACCCGCCCCTTTCCAATATGAGTTTTCTGCCATTTGAAGTAGTTTGTCATTGCACATCGCATGTCGCCGAGCGTGACGTCATCGTATCCCGATCGTGACGTCATCGTATCCCGATCGTGACGTCATCGTATCCAGATCGCGACGTCATCGTTTCCAGATCGTGACGTCAGCGGCTCTTCAAATCGCCAGTTATTTGGCATCGACAAATCGCGTAGCGCTGTTGTGGGGCGGGGGTGGAGGGAAGTGGTGTGGGGAGAGGGGGAGGGGGTTGTAGAACACGCTAACCTTTGACATGGCTCTCTGCCGTACATGACACGCCAGCCATTGTGTTTGCACACACGATCACGTTATCTAGACCGGTGGTGACGTAGGTGGTGACGTAGGCTGGTGATCTAGTCACCCACAGTTCGCAGTGACAACACACGTGTGTGGGAGACAACTGAGGTTTATTTCCCGCCAAGTTCATTAACAACATCTTTAACACGAAATCAACCAAGACACTTGAGAGAGAGAGAGAGAGAGAGAGAGGGAGAGAGAGAGAGAGAGAGAGAGAGAGAGAGGGGGGGGGGACATGGAGAGAGAGATGGAGAGAGTGACCAGATTCCTCGTCACCCTGTCATCCTATTGGCCGAAAAAAGCTGTTGTGACGTCATCGCTCAGGTTCGGTCGGCGTTGGGAATCAAGCTGTCGAACCAGGCGAAGTACTGGTTGACCTTGGCGTAGACTCCCGGGTACCCGGATGCGCAGCCGACCCCCCAGGACACGGCGCCCGCCAGGTGGAACCTCTCCTTCCGATCCTCGACAACAAGCGGGCCGCCAGAGTCGCCCTGGATCAGAGGGAACGTGTTAAATGGATATCACAATAGATTATCAATAGATTATCAATAGATTATCAATAGTTTATCAATAGCTTATCAATGGATTATCAATAGATTGTCAGAACAGCCTCCCGCTGTGGGTTTTATCGCCGTGTACTCACTCGTTGGACGGGAGAAAGTACAACTGTACTGTATATATTGGCGGTGATGGGTCTGGGGGTCACATACCTGACAGGCGTTCCTGACTATGTCGCCCTGGTTGCCCCTGGCACACACCATGTTGGCGGTGATGGGTCTGGGGGTCACATACCTGACAGGCGTCCCCGGCGCTGTCGCCCTGGTTGTCCCCGGCACACACCATGTTGGCGGTGACGGGTCTGGGGGTCACATACCTGACAGGCGTCCCTGACGCTGTCGCCCTGGTTGTCCCCGGCACACACCATGTTGGCGGTGACGGGTCTGGGGGTCACATACCTGACAGGCGTCCCTGACGACGCCGCCATGGTTGTCCCCTGCACACACCATGTTGGCGGTGATGGGTCTGGGGGTCACATACCTGACAGGCGTCCCTGACGCTGTCGCCCTGGTTGTCCCCGGCACACACCATGTTGGCGGTGAGGGGTCTGGGGGTCACATACCTGACAGGCGTCCCTGACGCTGTCGCCCTGGTTGTCCCCGGCACACACCATGTTGGCGGTGATGGGTCTGGGGGTCACATACCTGACAGGCGTCCCTGACTATGTCGCCCTGGTTGTCCCCGGCACACAACTTTTTGGCAGTGAGGGGTCTGGGGGTCACATACCTGACAGGCGTCCCTGACGCTGTCGCCCTGGTTGTCCCCGGCACACACCATGTTGGCGGTGATGGGTCTGGGGGTCACATACCTGACAGGCGTCCCTGACGCTGTCGCCCTGGTTGTCCCCGGCACACACCATGTTGGCGGTGACGGGTCTGGGGGTCACATACCTGACAGGCGTCCCTGACTATGTCGCCCTGGTTGTCCCCGGCACACACCATGTTGGCGGTGACGGGTCTGGGGGTCACATACCTGACAGGCGTCCCTGACGCTGTCACCTTGGTTGTCCTCGGCACACACCATGTTGGCGGTGAGGGGTCTGGGGGTCACATACCTGACAGGCGTCCCTGACGCTGTCGCCCTGGTTGTCCCCGGCACACACCATGTTGGCGGTGATGGGTCTGGGGGTCACATACCTGACAGGCGTCCCTGACGCTGTCGCCCTGGTTGTCCCCGGCACACACCATGTTGGCGGTGACGGGTCTGGGGGTCACATACCTGACAGGCGTCCCTGACTATGTCGCCCTGGTTGTCCCCGGCACACACCATGTTGGCGGTGACGGGTCTGGGGGTCACATACCTGACAGGCGTCCCTGACGCTGTCACCTTGGTTGTCCTCGGCACACACCATGTTGGCGGTGATGGGCCTGGGGGTCACATACCTGACAGGCGTCCCTGACGCTGTCGCCCTGGTTGTCCCCGGCACACACCATGTTGGCGGTGACGGGTCTGGGGGTCACATACCTGACAGGCGTCCCTGACTATGTCGCCCTGGTTGTCCCCGGCACACACCATGTTGGCGGTGACGGGTCTGGGGGTCACATACCTGACAGGCGTCCCTGACGCTGTCGCCCTGGTTGTCCCCGGTGCATATCATGTTGGCGGTGATGGTTCTCGGGGAGACCGGCGCGAGTGCCACGCTGCACTCGGCGTTAGTCGTGATGTTCAGCGACACGTAGAGCAGCTCAGGGGACGCACCGCCACCTGTGGACCGGAAACACGTCATCTGGTCATTCTCGCTCGCTAGGTGTCGCCATGTGCCTCCAGTTGGCGTTGGACCAATGTTAGTGAGTTGGCTGCTGGTTATGAGTATTGCGCGTTATCATCTTGAACCACTCTCGAATACCCGCCCCTCCACCCGAGCCCACCAGACTCACCAATAGTGGTGGTCCCCCACCCACCCACCAGACTCACCAATAGTGGTCGTCCCCCACCCACCCACCAGACTCACCAATACTGGTCGTCCCCCAACCACCCATCAGACTCACCAATAGTGGTCGTCCCCCAACCAACCCACCAGACTCACCAATAGTGGTAGTCCCCCACCCACCCACCAGACTCACCAATAGTGGTCGTCCCCCACCCACCCACCAGACTCACCAATAGTGGTCGTCCCCCACCCACCCACCAGACTCACCAATAGGGGTGGTCCCCCACCCACCCACCAGACTCACCAATAGTGGTCGTCCCCCACCCACCCACCAGACTCACCAATAGTGGTCGTCCCCCACCCACCCACCAGACTCACCAATAGTGGTCGTCCCCCACCCACCCACCAGACTCACCAATAGTGGTCGTCCCCCATCCCCCCACCAGACTCACCAATAGTGGTCGTCCCCCACCCACCCACCAGACTCACCAATAAGGGGTGGTCCCCCACCCACCCACCAGACTCACCAATAGTGGTCGTCCCCCACCCCCCCACCAGACTCACCAATAATGGTCGTCCCCCACCCCCCCACCAGACTCACCAATAGTGGTCGTCCCCCACCCCCCCACCAGACTCACCAATAGTGGTCGTCCCCCACCCCCCCACCAGACTCACCAATAGGGGTGGTCCCCCACCCCCCCACCAGACTCACCAATAGGGGTGGTCCCCCACCCCCCCACCAGACTCACCAATACTGGTCGTCCCCCACCCGCTCACCAGACTCACCAATAGGGGTGGTCCCCCACCCACCCACCAGACTCACCAATACTGGTCGTCCCCCACCCACCCACCAGACTCACCAATAGGGGTGGTCCCCCACCCACCCACCAGACTCACCAATACTGGTCGTCCCCCACCCCCCCACCAGACTCACCAATAGGGGTGGTCCCCCACCCCCCCACCAGACTCACCAATAGTGGTCGTCCCCCACCCCCCCACCAGACTCACCAATACTGGTCGTCCCCCACCCGCTCACGATGGATTTATCATGGGCGTAATCCTCGTCGAAGCACGGGGCACAGACCGGGAAGACTTCCGGGCTGATGGTGATGGGATCCACCAGGCGGATGAGGGCGATATCATTGTCAGCGCTGACGTCATCGTAGGCTGGGTGTGAGTGGATGGCGTCGATGGTGTGGAGGACCTCGGTGCCCTCCACGTCGGGCCAGTAGTGCTCCCCCACCATGACGGCTCGGTTTTCCTGGGTGAAGGCCACGGCGCAGTGAGCCGCCGTCACCAGCCAATACCGGTTAATGATGGACGCTCCACAGAAGTGGTTGAAGTTTCCGTTGGTGATAACCAGGAAGGAGGCCTGGAAGTAAGTAGGCAGTGCTTGTTATCTCATGTTACGGGCAATGGTAGCATGTGGTTACTTATAGCGGTACGTCGTTTTTATTTAATATTTTTTTATTTAATTTAATGTATTTTTTTTCGGCTTTTGATCTTTTTATTGCCTTTTTGTTTGGTTTAAAAAATAAAAAGTAAATATCTTTTGTATTATTTTTTAAAAAATTGTCTTCTTTTGCTCTTTTTATTTTGTCTTTATATTTCGTCCTTTTTACTTGGTGCTTGGCTTTGCAACGCAAGTACTTGGATAAATTGGTACCAGATCATGGAAAGATAAACGACCAATATAACACGAAGTATTACTTCACAATCAATTAGTTAAACGTAACCTTCAACTGCTTTATTATTCGGGAGAGAACTTCGACCATAAAGAGAACATGACCACCTATACAATGACAGTGTAGGCCGAACAAAAAAGAATTGGGCATCGCAAGTGAAGAATTGGCTTTTTAAATACGGATTTGGTTTTGTCTGGTTAAGTCAAGAGGTTGGGAGCATCTGGACATCATAAGAGAAGTTACTCGGAGATTGGCAGATGTATTATCATCAAATTGGTATGTAAATTATTGCAAAAATACTAAAATAACAGGTAAATATTGCCTGTATAAGACCCTTTTAAACCCAGAGGGATATATGTCGGTGGTAACAAGTGCAAGGTTAAGAAAAGCGCGGAACTTGTTTAGATGTAGTATAAACTTATGATTGAGAGAGGCAGACAACTTAATATACCCAGAGAAGAAAGAGTTGTAACCATATTGCCGGATATTTTGCATTGCCGAAATCGAAATCCAATTCCACTTCGTGCTAAAAAAAATGTAATTTTTATGCAAATATTAGAGAGAATTATAATTGGTTTCACAAATACCCATCAAGAGAAAATTTTAACCGACTTATGACGAGAAACCTCTATACGGGATCTGTAAGCTTATAACGGCCGCATTCAGTACCACTGAACATCAGGAGTATCATTCATGGGGCAGAGTTGAGTACTGGATGGAAGCGCTGTGTGTGTATACTTTGAATGTTTTTTGTGGTGTGTACCAGCGCTGGGGCTCGGCCAAAGTACGAAAGAAACATAATATAAATAAGAACTTAGACGTCAATGATAAATCGCCTTTAACAGGAAATGCAGTGTTTAATTAACATAATAATAGCAAAAAGAACAATCTTAGTTCATTTGCAACTGTTTTCATTAATAGAAGAGAAGCAAGTTAATTAAATCTGAGATTGGTGTTTTGATTTACATACTGAAATGCCATACAGCGACTCGGCCATTCCGTGATCACCATTAAGTGATGTGGAGTTCATGGAATATGTCGCCACATACGTCTTTATGCATCCTGCAGTATTGATCACTTCAATTGATAAATTTATAGCATTATAGAGCTTCATACCATGCATACATTTTTCCAACTTAATTGTCTGTCGAATTCTGCAGCTAGTTTTACTAAGTATATAAGCTAATTTCACAACGTGTACGTATACACGTACCTATTATATTAGTATTACCATAGAAATAGTAATTTCTCCAAATTTTTTGTTTTTACCTCAATATAGTTAGTTTTTTTTCTCTGTATAGATTTCTATAGAATGCCACAGGGTATTCTATAGAATGCCACAGTGTATTCTATAGAATGCCACAGTGTATTCTATAGAATGCCACAGTGTATTCTATAGAATGCCACAGTGTATTCTATAGAATGCCACAGTGTATTCTATAGAATGCCACAGGGTATTCTATAGAATGCCACAGTGTATTCTATAGAATGCCACAGGGTATTCTATAGAATGCCACAGGGTATTCTATAGAAT
The DNA here is from genome assembly GCA_964019135.1 of Arenicola marina. Taxonomy (NCBI): domain Eukaryota; kingdom Metazoa; phylum Annelida; class Polychaeta; family Arenicolidae; genus Arenicola; species Arenicola marina. Next base: position 2,401,219 of record OZ025253.1, on the reverse strand, counting down.
GCCACAGTGTATTCTATAGAATGCCACAGGGTATTCTATAGAATGCCACAGGGTATTCTATAGAATGCCACAGTGTATTCTATAGAATGCCACAGGGTATTCTATAGAATGCCACAGGGTATTCTATAGAATGCCACAGTGTATTCTATAGAATGCCACAGTGTATTCTATAGAATGCCACAGTGTATTCTATAGAATGCCACAGTGTATTCTATAGAATGCCACAGTGTATTCTATAGAATGCCACAGTGTATTCTATAGAATTCTATAGAAAACTCCATAGAATTCTATGGAGTTTTCTACAGAACTAGAGTTTTCCACAGAACTAGAGTTTACTACAGGACTATAGAGTTTTCTACAGAAGTATAGTGTCTACTACAGGACTATAGAGTTTTCTACAGGACTGTAGATTTTTCTGTGAAGCTTTCTATAAAATTCCGATGTTTTCTATATAATTCTGCAGGCGCGGATCTAGGAATTTGCCAAGGGGGGGGGGAGGGGAGGGGAGGGCTGCTCTCTGAAAACTTGCGACCGGCAGGGGGTGGGGGAGCTCTCTGGAAAACTTGCGACCGGGCGGAGGGGGGGGTGGTGAGGGGCTGCTCGGAGAAGCCGAATTTAACAGTGTATGTTCATGTTCCCAAGGTCCAAGATCCGCCCCTGTTCTGCAGTTTTTTATCGAATGCTACAGGGTATTATATAAAATTCTATAGTTTTCTAAAGAATTCTGTAGAGCTTTCTATATAATTCTATAGAGCTTTCTATAGAATATTATATAGCGTTTTATAGAATTATCTTCATGAATATAATATAGAACATTTACTGAAATAAAAATGCTATAGAATAATAAAGAAGTTTTTTAGATGGGGGCCACCACCATAAGCATGCGCTATGCAGCCTATCCTGTGTCTGTCTGCCACCGCCACCCCCCCTCCCCGCCCCACCCCCTCCCAAGTTTTACCTGCCATAGGAACTCGTTGGGTCTGGCCTGCTGTCCTCCCCTTCACCTCCCCCCTACCCCGCCAGTCTTACCTGCCACGGGAACTCGTTGGGTCTGGCCTGGTCTCCGCCGACGATACGCGCCACTGGGAGGTTCATGTTGCCCGCATCAGGGTAGATGCTGAAGCCACAGTCACCACCGTCTGGGGGAGAACAACCGCTTATAGTGACCAAGGCAACCACCGGATGGGGGAGAACAACCGCTTATAGTAACCAATGCAACCACTGTCTGGGGGAGAACAACCGCTTATAGTGACCAAGACAACCACCGGATGGGGGAGAACAACCGCTTATAGTGACCAAGGCAACCACCGTCTGGGGGAGAACAACCGCTTATAGTGACCAAGGCAACCACCGTCTGGGGGAGAACAACCGCTTATAGTAACCAATGCAACCACCGGATGGGGGAGAACAACCGCTTATAGTGACCAAGGCAACCACCGGATGGGGGAGAACAACCGCTTATAGTGACCAAGGCAACCACCGTCTGGGGGAGAACAACCGCTTATAGTAACCAATGCAACCACCGTCTGGGGGAGAACAACCGCTTATAGTGACCAAGGCAACCACCGGATGGGGGAGAACAATCGCTTATAGTGACCAAGGCAACCACCGGATGGGGGAGAACAACCGCTTATATTAACCAAGGCAACCACCGGATGGGGGAGAACAACCGCTTATAGTGACCAAGGCAACCACCGGATAGGGGAGAACAACCGCTTATAGTGACCAAGGCAACCACTGGATGGGGGAGACCAACCGCTTATAGTGACCAAGGCAACCACCGGATGGGGGAGAACAACCACTGACAGTGACCAAGGCAACCACCGGATGGGTGCGAACAATCGCTTATAGTGACCAAGGCAACCACCGGATGGGGAAGAACAACCGCTGATAGTGACCAAGGCAACCACCGGATAGGGGAGAACAACCGCTGATAGTGACCAAGGCAACCACCGGATGGGGGAGAACAATCGCTTATAGTGACCATGGCAACCACCGGATGGGGGAGAACAATCGCTTATAGTGACCAAGGCAACCACCGGATGGGGGAGAACAATCGCTTATAGTGACCATGGCAACCACCGGATGGGGGAGAACAACCGCTTATAGTGACCAAGGCAACCACCGGATGGGGGAGAACAACCGCTGATAGTGACCAACGCAACCACCGGATGGGGGCGAACAATCGCTTATAGCGACCAAGGCAACCACCGGATGGGGGAGAACAACCGCTGATAGTGACCAAGGCAACCACCGTCTGGGGGAGAACAACCGCTTATAGTGACCAAGGCAACCACCGGATGGGGGAGAACAACCGCTTATAGTGACCAAGGCAACCACCGGATGGGGGAGAACAACCGCTGATAGTGACCAAGGCAACCACCGGATGGGGGAGAACAATCGCTTATAGTGACCATGGCAACCACCGTATGGGGGAGAACAACCGCTGATAGTGACCAAGTCAACCACCGGATGGGGGAGAACAATCGCTTATAGTGACCATGGCAACCACCGGATGGGGGAGAACAAACGTTTATAGTGACCAAGGCAACCACCGGATGGGGGGGGGGGGAGGAACAACCGCTGATACAATACGAGTACAATAAAATAAATGCAATAGATCTCATACATTAAAACTATAATTGTTCGGCATTAAGCCGCAAATATTACTAAATCACTACTATTTTTTTCCTTACTATAATTTTTATCACTATAATTTTTTTCATTGCTATTATGTTTTCATTACTATAATTGTTTTCAGTATTATAATGGTTTGCAGTATTATAATTTTTTATTGATTGATTTTTTAAGGATTTAAATTCTTTAGTTATTATTATTACTTTAATGATTATTATTTTTACAATTGTTATTATTTTAAAGATTATCCTTAATAGTGTTATTATTCATAGTAGCTTTAATTTTGCTTTCATTAAAGTTATAATTAATACAATGAATTTATAATGGAATTAAATGTTGACTCGAGATTTTGAGACTACATATATATTATTTTCAAAAAGCTAAAATATATTACTAATATAAGGATTTCAATCATACATAGAGTACATGGATATTAGCCATGCCATGTCACCCATACACAGTGGAAGGCATCCAATGATTGTAAAAATAAAGCAAAGCAATACTCACTGTACCAAATGGGGTAAGCACCTGGAAAGATTATATAGCATCAGCATACTCTAAGGGTCGGGTGTCTCTTTCTGATAGCGATGACGCATCAGAACATGAGCATAACAGTTTATTCAGACTCATGAACTGTGACGTTGGTATATGTACGCCACACAGATGACGTCATATCAACATTAAGCATTCTAAAATAGATCAATTGGCTAATTTATTGATAATTAATAATAAACTATTGTTGGCTCAAGAGTAAATTGATCATATCGGTAGATAGATATTGGTGACTGTACCAGTCGCTCGATCTGATGTCCTATGAGAAGTGAGCGTAAGCGTCATCTAAGCAATGGCGACAAAGGGGATCAGTACATCAGTATCACGCACCGTCTGGCAGCTGTAGGAGGATTTACTTGTCATGTATAGTTGCTACACTTACAGGCCGGCTCACTGGTGGTCGGTGCCGCGGTGGTCGTCGTTATCACGGACACAGCTGAAACAACCACACAACAGACCTGGTGTATTATAGCGAAGTGTCAGGGGGCACATAGCGACACTGTGGAGTTTGTGAAACAAAAATTGCATGTATATAAGCATACTAAATCTGCTAATTGAAAACCGGTTGAACTATAATTTTCTCACTTCGCCCCAAAACGTGGATCGAAAATATACATACTGATAATTCTCTAGTCAAGCCATTATTCATGTGTTGAGTCGCACCTTATTGTAACAGATCGATGGACATTATCACCTTTAAAGACAACCATTCTGCACGATCGTTATAAGATCATAACGTCATCGCACATGCAGAGATTTTAAGGTCATAAAAAGAAGATAGGCTTCCATAACAACTGAGCGTGATATCGATGAGAAATGAGATAACACCGATATGAGCCGTGAGATAACACAGATCTGAACCTTGAGATAACTCAGATATGAGAGGTGAGATAACACAGATATGAGTGAGACACCTACGTATGATTTGCATGCTGGTGTAGGTCCACTCGGGGAACTCCAGGATGGCGGCCGTCGGCATGTACACCACGAATATGAGTTCGATGTAGGAAGGGTCCTGCGTCGTCGACATCACGGCGATCGAATAGTCTACAGTAAGACCGTCTCTGTGGGGACAACCAAGGTATGTCACTCCAGTGTACAGACGAAATAGACTTCGCTAAAACTACAGTAATTGGCCATTAATGACTTTACAATGGACTTCTTGAAACTCTCAGCGCCCACAATCTGCTCGCTCTCATTTAGAGGTGTGCATGCGCCCATTATCTGTTAGCGCTCATTAAGAGGTGTGCCTGCGCCCATTATCTGCTCGCTCTCCTTAAGTGGTGTGCCTGTGCCCATTATCTACTCGCTCTCATTAAAAGGTGTGCCTGCGCCCATTATCTGCTCGCTCTCATTAAGAGGTGTGCCTGCGCCCATTATCTACTCACCCTCATTAAGAGGTGTTCCTGCGCCCATTATCTGCCCGCTCTCATTAAAATTTGTGCCTTCGCCCATTATCTGCTCGCTTTTATTAAGATGTGTGTCTGCGCCAAATATCTACTCGCTCTCATTAAGAGGTGTGCCTGCGCCTACTATCTGCCCGCTCTCATTAAAATTTGTGCCTTCGCCCATTATCTGCTCGCTTTTATTAAGATGTGTGTCTGCGCCAAATATCTACTCGCTCTCATTAAAAGGTGTGCCTGCGCCCATTATCTGCTCGCTCTCTTTAAAAGGTGTGCCAGCGCCCATTATCTGCTCGCTCTCATTAAGAGGTGTGCCTGCACCCATTGTCTGCTCGCTCTCATTAAGAGGTGTGCCTGCGCCCATTGTCTGCTCGCTCTCAATACGAGGTGTGCCTGCTCCCATTATCTGCTCGCTCTCATTAAGAGGTGTGCCCGCGCTCATTATCTGCTCCCTCTCATTAAGAGGTGTGCCTGCGCCCATTATCTGCTCGCTCTCATTAAGATGTATCAGATAACTTCATAACTTGATGGAAACAGCCGCAGTATACTAATTTAAAGGAGGGGACACACACAAAAATCACTCTAACCAACGCGAGATGCAGGAGCCCACGCCAGTACCCTGATCAGCATGCAATTTGAGTGATTGCAGAATACGCACTGACACTGATGCAATAGGGCAAATGCGTAACTTGGATTGAATTGATATGACTTGATTTGCTTCATATAACAGAATGCCGTATGTTACACTGGCTTCACTCAATATAACAAGGAGATGATAACGGATACTGAAACCGCACGTAGACAGTTTATGGAAGGCTTTCTCTTTGGCCTTCGCGAAATTATTGGTGGTACATTACGTGATGTCATCCACTGTAACCACCATGGTGCTGGCCGGGAACTGAGCTGCTATCAGATTCTGCATCTGTTGGAGACACGGAATAATGTGCCTAATTAATAATAATCTTTAATAGCGAGCAAAGCGAGCTTCTATAGCAACACACATGTATAAAAAAAATCGAAATCTTATATGTCCATGCGATTGAAAAACCGTGGACATATGAGCGATAATACCGGTCCCTCAGGCCGATTTTTCGGACTGTGCCGGACTCATTGTTTTGGCCAACTATGATTGGCTAAAATTTTACCTGAATTAAATACTCTCGCATGTAGGAGGCGGCGCCATAATTCGAACTGCCGGGTGGGACGTAACGCTTCGTCCGCACAATTATGACACTTCGAATCCAGTTTAGATGACTGTGAGAAACAACCGATTGGGCGAATGTTTCAACGACTACGTGATTAAACCCTATCATCTTCAGAAAACTGCCTAAGATACGAATAGCACAAAAGCCTTCTTCAACGAAAGGTACCGTCCGCTTTTCGATTGGTATCGTGGGGTATTATCGCCCACCTTGATTGCGGTCACTTTGCACAGTTTTAAAACCAAAACTTTGTTTTAAGAAAAATATTAAGACTCAGAGTACGTCTAACTAAAATTAAACAATTTTTTTCTCCAAAAATGAATGAAAAAAAAAGTGTGAAGAAAATAAGCATTGAAAAGTTGAAACCAAAAAAGTACACAAACAGGATATTGAAGCAAGAAAAACCAATTAATTAGTGAAAAGTCGATAAAAACAAACAATTACATTTGCTGAATTTATTTGCCTAAACACATGCATGTTGATAAAATATTGAATTCTTTACCAACGCTTTTTTCCAAGTCAGAGGGCATGCAGGCTTTCGTGTATTTTTTCATTGACTGGTTACTTTTTGTAGTTACAGAAACAAACAAAAACTAACGAAACAAATAAGCTTAGCTGAAAGTTAAAAAGCAAAAAGTAGGCAATTCACAAGAATTAATGAAATATAACTTTGTGAAGAAAAGCTATTGAAGCCAAAATATGTCCAAAAAAGGGCATTGAAGCAAAAAACAGCAGTTTCTGAAGAACAGTCAAGAAAAAATAACTTATTTCAGTATTAGATTTAACCAGGATTAAGCTGCATTTGTGGTGAAATAACTGTCAACCTTCCAAACCTTCCAGCATGTCTACCACATGCTTTGATTACCTCAAATAAAGGGCAGTGTGTGTTCCAGAAAAAAGAAACTTAAACTCATCACTTAAATACATGCATAGATCTAGTTTATATTATAGATATACGTCTGATATTTCAATGTAAAACGAACAATGTACTACATCTTTGCAGTAGGCCTAGATCAATAAACTGTAATCAGTCACCTCTATATTTAAGAAATTTAAATTTTGAGTGATTTTCAATGGGTGATCTGTCTTTTATGATTTAACAGCACCTGAAATCAATCAAATGCTTCTTTCTCATGGCAAAAACCAATGTTACCGAGTTACGGTATGTATGGATCTATATTTTTTTATAAGTTGTTGATCTAAGAGTTTAATTAATTTTGTATAAATTTATAATCTCATCATTTTATGGGAGGCTAACGCTAAGTTAGATGTAACATAAACTTAATTATTGATTATGGGCCAGGCTAGACCGTCACTCAAATACTTGTGACAACTAAAATATGAAAGTAATTTTTCCCCTAATAGGGCAGGGGGTGCATTTATTACTACATATGCTTTAAACATTATTTCCTGCTGAAGACACTGATATATTTATAATATATACAACCTAAAAAAAGGATACCACTCGCAATTTGTCATGATCAACTATTGGATAATATATAAGAAAGAAATGCACGAAAGAAGTTGCTTACAACAACTGAGGTAAGTTTCCTTTTCCTTTTTTGAAACTACTTCACTGCATGAAATCTGTTATCTTTATGAATTACATATTATGATTTGCTTGAATATGTAATGAAAAGTATCACCTGTTATTAAAGTTACTATTTCAGCTAATGCAAAAAGGGAATCGGTGGGCCACTTTACCCTGTCAGTTATAAACTATATATTCAGATTAATCTTAAAATATCTGAATATACACAGAGGGGGGGGGGGGGGCACCGAAATTTCGGGGTTCAGATAGGCACCGTAATAATCCGGCCTTCCGGAATTCAGGCCTGAAGAGGTTAACAGCAAAGTTGTGTTATATAGTCCATCTTTTTTGGTTTGCACACGTTGCGAAGAGGTACAATGATACATATCCTTCGCTAAAATAAAAAAAGTTATGTCTTATTGAGCGATAATTAGGAAATAAGCTGATGTTCTGTTAATAGTGTTCACAGACAAAGGGTATGACATCCTTCCGACACTGGTAACTACACTGCATGTGTCATCAAATAGTCCCTTCCTGTACACTTCAAAGCAGCCGCTTTGCTTCATGGGTCCTCTCACTCATTATTTACTATGACGTCACTGGACGATATTATGACACATCGCTACCAGTGTCGATAGGCTTGAAGTTATATGCAATGTTATCATTAAATCATCAGTGTTTAAGATGGAAACATAGAGGCACAGATGGAGCAGTGATTGACAATCAACTTAATACAAAGAGAGTCTAATCCGATTTGGCCAACAAAAACGATGATAAAACAATGCTGAATTATTAATTAAAATCTACGGTTAAAACAGAACAATATGATGTCGTAGTATACGTACCATTGTAAGGAACCTGGCTTCAATGGACGCCTTCACCGCGGCGTTGGTCAGGTCCGGGGCGTTGTTCCCGACGTTAAAGTTGACCTCTCCTCGGTACCGGTACTGCGGGGTCACTGCATGGGGAAAAACGGTAACGTCAGTGATGGAGGCGACATAACAACGAAACCCTCCGCCCCGCCCCCCACAACAGCGGGGTCACTGCGGAATAACGGTGATGTAAGTGATGGAGGCGACATAACAATGAAACCCTCCGCCCCGCCCCCCACAACAGCGGGGTCACTGCGGAACAACGGTGACGTCAGTGATGGAGGCGACATAACAACGAAACCCTCCGCCCCGTCCCCCACAACAGCGGGGTCACTGCGGAATAACGGTGACGTCAGTGATGGAGGCGACATAACAACGAAACCCTCCGCCCCGCCCCCCACAACAGCGGGGTCACTGCGGAATAACGGTGACGTCAGTGATGGAGGCGACATAACAACGAAACCCTCCGCCCCGCCCCCCACAACAGCGGGGTCACTGCGGAATAACGGTGACGTCAGTGATGGAGGCGACATAACAACGAAACCCTCCGCCCCGCCCCCCACAACAGCTGGGTAACTGGGGAGCCACAGTGACGTCAGTGATGGAGGCAACATAACAATGAAGAAACATACCCCGCCCCCGCAACGCCCGTCTCCACCCTCCCACTCACCAGGCACCGTTGTCGGGCCTCGTGGCCCGCGGGGAACATAGCAATAGTTCGTCTTCCATGTTAGACCCCATGAAATGTACCATTTTAGTAAATGATAGGCGTTCGTGAGAAATACGCTATGGGGAAATAGTAACATGCCTTGAACATGGGGGAACGATGGAGAACCCAGCATGGGGCAACACCAATTAAGTCTCTATATTTACATCATAGTTATTCTTTAAAGGATGTGCATTGACACTAAAACACAAATAATAAGCAAATGAAAAACGCAGCCCATTTCTGCATCATTGGCAGATGTCGGTGTCACTGTTGACAGGTGGCGCCCCATGCGGCATGTGCGTGTGTCACTCAGAGTGATGCTCTGAGACCCGGATGCGATAATCCGAACCGAGAGTCTAAACAGAGGCTGATGTACGTCAGCAGACGAAGATACAAGCTATGTGTATCATATTGTGCGAAAGGGACATTTCTTATTGAATCTAAGGGCTTAGCGCCGGAACCAGGTTTACCAGGTAAACCTGTGCCATGGTTGCAGAATCTCGTATCTCGTCCCCCCCAAATACTTTTTCGGTAGAAAAGCTTTTATAAATGATTAATTTTGATACCAACGGCTTGCCATTGACCTACTAAACAAATACTGACATTATGGGCCAAGTAAGATGGCCGTGGCGGCAGCACATTGAAGTATGATGGCCGTGGCGGCAGCACATTGAAGTAATGTGGCCGTGGTGGCAGCACATTGAAGTAAGATGGCCGTGGTAGCAGCACATTGAAGTAAGATGGCCGTGGTGGCAGCACATTGAAGTAAGATGGCCGTGGTGGCAGCACATTGAAGTAAGATGGCCGAGGTGGCAGCACATTGAAGTAAGATGGCCGTGGTGGCAGCACATTGAAGTAAGATGGCCGTGGTGGCAGCACATTGAAGTAAGATGGCCGTGGTGGCAGCACATTGAAGTAAGATGGCCTGGGTGGCAGCACATTGGAGTAAGATGGCTGTGGTGGCAGCACATTGAAGTAAGATGGCCTTGGTGGCAGCACATTGATGTAAGATGGCCTTGGTGGCAGCACATTGAAGTAAGATGGCCGTGGTGGCAGCACATTGAAGTAAGATGGCCTTGGTGGCAGCACATTGAAGTAAGATGGCCTGGGTGGCAGCACATTCAAGTAAGATGGCCTTGGTGGCAGCACATTGAAGTAAGATGGCCGTGGTGGCAGCACAATGAAGTCAGATGGCCGTGGTGGCAGCACATTGAAGTAAGATGGCCGTGGTGGCAGCACATTGAAGTAAGATGGCCGCGGTGGCAGCACATTGAAGTAAGATGGCCTTGGTGGCAGCACATTGAAGTAAGATGGCCTTGGTGGCAGCACATTGAAGTAAGGTGGCCGTGGTGGCAGCACATTGAAGTAAGATGGCCGTGGTGGCAGCACATTGAAGTAAGATGGCCGTGGTGGCAGCACATTGAAGTAAGATGGCCGTGGCGGCAGCACATTGAAGTAATGTGGCCGTGGTGGCAGCACATTGAAGTAAGATGGCCGTGGTGGCAGCACATTGAAGTAAGATGGCCGTGGTGGAAGCACATTGAAGTAAGATGGCCGCGGTGGCAGCACATTGAAGTAAGATGGCCGTGGTGGCAGCACATTGAAGTAAGATGGCCGTGGTGGCAGCACATTGAAGTAAGATGGCCGTGGTGGCAGCACATTGAAGTAAGATGGCCGTGGCGGCAGCACATTGAAGTAAGATGGCCGTGGTGGGATCACATTGAAGTAAGATGGCCGTGGTGGCAGCACATTGAAGTAAGATGGCCGTGGTGGCAGCACATTGAAGACCGCCGCTTTAGTTTAAGGATAGGTTTTATTATGCACGACCGCATAGGGTCTCTATACGAGGATCCCTTACAGCGCCACTATGCAGTGACGTATGGCACTATAGGGGGGGGTCTACCATGTTTTGACAACCTGGGGGAGGGAAGGGTCTACGTCTCAGATGGCCTAAATTATGCATTAAAAAACGGCATTCTGTCGCTAAAAGAGGGGGGGGGGAAGGGGGAGGTCCAGTTCCCTTGGACTCCTCTCCCCTGGATCCGCCCGTGCCGTACACCGAATGTACCTTTTAGTTAAGACCTCTGGTATCTCAAGTGTCTTGTTACCTGATGAGGTTTGGCAGCGGTCGCCGCTGAACCCCGCCATGCAGGCGCACGTATAGCCGGCCCCCACCGAGGTGCAGGTCCCGCCATTCAGGCACGGGTTGGTCGCGCAGTTATCTGGAATGGAGAGACCATTGAACATAAACAGACGCAACACAATGACACATGATGGGTGATGTTACTCTGATGTTAGGTATTTATGCGCACGGTGCTTTAAGGAACTACTTCTTGAAGCGCACAACTCTTTATTCATTTAATCAAGTGATGTTACTCTGATGCTAGGTATTTATACGAACAGTTCTTTAAGGAACTACTTCTTGCAGCGCACAGCTATTCACTCATTCAATCACGCGATGCGACCCTACTATGTATTTGTGCGCACTCTGAACATGGTTCTTCAAGGAACTACTTCTTGCAGCGCACAACTCTTCGCCATGCAATCATCGTGAGTCGTACAAACGACAGTGTAATTGTTGTAATAAATGAACAGAAAGGAAATGAAAGCAAGGGACATTTAGTAAGAAATCAAGTGAAAGGAAACTGGCTTTAGTAGAGATGGAAGGAACGAAAATCGGCTTCAGTAGAAATAAAAGAAACGAAAATTGGCTTTAGTAGAAAAGAAAGGAAAGAAAATTAGCTTAAGTAAGAAATGAAAGGGAAGAAAATTGGCTTTAGTCAGAAATGAAAGGAAAGTAAATTGGCTTTAGGTTAAGCGACAAGTTTGAGGGTTCGAAGCCCCCATGGCCTATTGGTCTGCAGCTTAAACCATTTACCCACCAACTTAATGAGTGTACCCACTGCCCACTATGATGTAACCACGGAATATGGGTCAGCGAATCCCTTCTCGGCTGCTGTCAAGACATGAGCCCCTGTGTATATTTTATAGTGGTGACGTCATGCAGGCCCTTTATGCGTAACATTCTGCGGGTTGAATCGGGTGATAGCTTTGCGATGTTATTACCAACAACATTTTGGCAGAGTTGGCCCTCGTAGCCGGGCGGGCATGCGCACTGGAAGCCAGTCGCCCCCACCGGGCTGCAGCTCCCTCCATTCAGACACGGGGTGGGCGTGCAGCCATCTGCAAGGAGGAGGGAAGGGGGGAGCGGGGCTCCAGAAACCTACATGCAACACCTTTCTGTACATTATTACAGTGGGGAATCAAGGGGCACAGGGGGTACTATACGAGAAAAAAACCACGTGCCCCCCTCCTCACCACCCCCCCCCCCCGAAGGGCACAGGGGCCACAGGGGGCAAAGGAGGCATAGGAACTATTCTACAATCTTCACCACAGCACCCACCCCCTTCCCCTCTCCAGTTACAAGTTCGTCACTGGGTTCCCATCCGGATAGCAGTAAATGGTGACCTCACCCCCAATCGTAAATTCCGAGATCCGTCACTATATTATCCCATGAGGTTTACCAAAGATGTGCCCATTAGATATCATAAAACACAAGTTCATGCATGACTTTTAATTTATGATTATTATCAGTTACTAATCATGTTAAATAAGGATGGCTAACCTTAGACCGGAAACCTGATACGACTCTAGTGTATCGCGCTAATGAGTCATATCGGTATGAAAGCGAGGGAAATTTGCTTTAGTAAGAAATGGAATGAAAGGAAACTGGCTTTAGTAGAGATGGAAGGAACGAAAATCGGCTTCAGTAGAAATAAAAGAAACGAAAATTGGCTTTAGTAGAAAAGAAAGGAAAGAAAATTAGCTTAAGTAAGAAATGAAAGGGAAGAAAATTGGCTTTAGTAAGAAATGAAAGGAAAGTAAATTGGCTTTAGGTCAAGCGACAAGTTTGAGGGTTCGAAGCCCCCATGGCCTATTGGTCTGCAGGTTAAACCATTTACCCACCAACTTAATGAGTGTACCTACTGCCCACTATGATGTAACCACGGAATATGGGCCAGCGAATCCCTTCTCGACTGCTGTTAAGACATGAACCCCTGTGTATATTCTATAGTGGAGACGTCATGCAGACCCTTTATGCGTAACATTCTGCGGGTTGAATCGGGTGATAGTATTGCGATGTTATTACCAACAACATTTTGGCAGAGTTGGCCCTCGTAGCCGGGCGGGCATGCGCACTGGAAGCCAGTCGCCCCCACCGGGCTGCAGCTCCCTCCATTCAGACACGGGGTGGATGTGCAGCCATCTGCAAGGAGGAGGGGGTGGGGGCTCAAGAAGCCTACATGCAACACCTTTCTATGCATTATTACAGTGGCGGATCAAGTGACACAGGGGGTACTACACGAGAAAAAAAAACACGTGCCCCCCTCCCTCCCCACTTGAAGGGCACAGGGGGCACAGCGGGCACAGGGGGCACAGGGGGCACAGAGGCACAGGGGGACAGGGGCGCAGGGGACACAGTGGGCACAGGGGGCGCAGCGGGCACAGGGGGCACAGGGGCCACAGGGGGCACAGGGGCACAGGGGGCACAAGGGCACAGGGGCACAGGGGGCACAGGGGCACAGGGGTCACAGGGGCACAGGGGGCACAAGGGACACAGGGGGCACAGGAGGCAAAGTCACTACAATCTTCACCACGGCACCCGCCCCCTTCCCCTCCCCAGTCACAAGTTCGTCACTGGGTCCCGCCCGGATAGCAGTAAATGGTGACCTCACTCGCTCTCGTAAATTCCGAGATCCGTCACTATATTATCCCATGAGGTTTACCAAAGATGTGCCCATTAGGTATCATCAAACACAAGTTCATGCATGACTTTTAATTTATGATTATTATCAGTTACTAATCATGTTAAATAAGGATGGCTAACCTTAGACCGGAAACCTGATGCGACTCTAGTGTATCGCGCTAATGAGTCAAATCGGTATGAAAGCGAGGGAAATTTGCTTTAGTAAGAAATGGAATGAAAGGAAACTGGCTTTAGTAGAGATGGAAGGAACGAAAATCGGCTTTAGTAGAAATAAAAGAAACGAAAATTGGCTTTAGTAGAAAAGAAAGGAAAGAAAATTAGCTTAAGTAAGAAATGAAAGGGAAGAAAATTGGCCTTAGGTCAAGCCACAAGTTTGAGGGTTCGAAACCCCCATGGCCTATTGGTCTGTAGCTTAAACCATTTACCCACCCACTTAATGAGTGTACCCACTGCCCACTATGCTGTAACCACGGAATATGGGCCAGCGAATCCCCTCTCGGCTGCTGTCAAGACATGAACCCCTGTGTATATTCTATAGTGGTGACGTCATGCAGACCCTTTATGCGTAACATTCTGCGGGTTGAATGGGGTGATAGCTTTGCGATGTTATTACCAACAACATTTTGGCAGAGTTGGCCCTCGTAGCCGGGCGGGCATGCGCACTGGAAGCCAGTCGCCCCCACCGGGCTGCAGCTCCCTCCATTCAGACACGGGGTGGACGTGCAGCCATCTGCAAGGAGGAGGGGGGGGGGGGGGCTCAAGAAGCCTACATGCAACACCTTTCTGTACATTATTACAGTGGCGGATCAAGTGACACAGGGGGTACTACACGAAAAAAAAACCACGTGCCCCCCTCCTACCCCCCCCCCCCCCAAGAGGCACAGGGGCACCGGGAGCACAGGGGGCACAGGAGGCAAAGTCACTATTCTAAATTCTTCACCACGGAACCCCCCCCCCCTTCCCCTCTCCAATTACAAGTTCGTCACTGGGTCCCCGCCTGGATAGCAGTAAATGGTGACCTCACCCCCAATCGTAAATTCCGAGATCCGTCACTATATTATCCCATGAGGTTTACCAAAGGTGTGCCCATTAGATATCATCAAACACAAGTTCATGCATGACTTTTAATTTATGATTATTATCAGTTACTAATCATGTTAAATAAGGATGGCTAAACTTAGATCGGAAACCTGATGCGACTCTAGTGTATCGCGCTAATGAGTCATATCCGTATGAAAGCGAGGGAAATTTGCTTTAGTAAGAAATGGAATGAAAGGAAACTGGCTTTAGTAGAGATGGAAGGAACGAAAATTGGCTTTAGTAGAAAAGAAAGGAAAGAAAATTAGCTTAAGTAAGAAATGAAAGGGAAGAAAATTGGCTTTAGTAAGAAATGAAAGGAAAGTAAATTGGCTTTAGGTCAAGCGACAAGTTTGAGGGTTCGAAGCCCCCATGGCCTATTGGTCTGCAGGTTAAACCATTTACCCACCAACTTAATGAGTGTACCTACTGCCCACTATGATGTAACCACGGAATATGGGTCAGCGAATCCCTTCTCGGCTGCTGTCAAGACATGAACCCCTGTGTATATTCTATAGTGGAGACGTCATGCAGACCCTTTATGCGTAACATTCTGCGGGTTGAATCGGGTGATAGCTTTGCGATGTAATTACCAACAACATTTTGGCAGAGTTGGCCCTCGTAGCCGGGCGGGCATGCGCACTGGAAGCCAGTCGCCCCCACCGGGCTGCAGCTCCCTCCATTCAGACACGGGGTGGACGTGCAGCCATCTGCAAGGAGGAAGGGGGGGGGAGGCTCAAGAAGCCTACATGCAACACCTTTCTGTACATTATTACAGTGGCGGATCAAGTGACACAGGGGGTACTACACGAGAAAAAAAACCACGTGCCCCCCTCCCTCCCCACTTGAAGGGCACAGCGGGCACAGCGGGCACAGGGGGCACAGGGGGCACAGGGGCACAGGGGGACAGGGGCGCAGGGGACACAGTGGGCACAGGGGGCGCAGCGGGCACAGGGGGCACAGGGGCCACAGGGGGCACAGGGGCACAGGGGGCACAAGGGCACAGGGGCACAGGGGGCACAGGGGCACAGGGGTCACAGGGGCACAGGGGGCACAAGGGGCACAGGGGGCACAGAAGGCAAAGTCACTATTCTACAATCTTCACCACGGCACCCGCCCCCCGCCCCTCCCCAGTCACAAGTTCGTCACTGGGTCCCGCCCGGATAGCAGTAAATGGTGACCTCACCCCCAATCGTAAATTCCTAGATCCGTCACTATATTATCCCATGAGGTTTACCAAAGATGTGCCCATTAGGTATCATCAAACACAAGTTCATGCATGACTTTTAATTTATGATTATTATCAGTTACTAATCATGTTAAATAAGGATGGCTAACCTTAGACCGGAAACCCGATACGACTCCAGTGTATCGCGCTAATGAGTCATATCGGTATGAAAGCGAGGGAAATTTGCTTTAGTAAGAAATGGAATGAAAGGAAACTGGCTTTAGTAGAGATGGAAGGAACGAAAATCGGCTTTAGTAGAAATAAAAGAAACGAAAATTAGCTTTAGTAGAAAAGAAAGGAAAGAAAATTAGCTTAAATAAGACATAAAAGGGAAGAAAATTGGCTTTAGTAAGAAATGAAAGGAAAGTAAATTGGCTTTAGGTCAAGCCACAAGTTAGGGTTCGAAGCCCCCATGGCCTACTGGTCTGCAGCTTAAACCATTTACCCACCAACTTAATGAGTGTACCCACTGCCCACTATGATGTAACCACGGAATATGGGCCAGCGAATCCCTTCTCGGCTGCTGTCAAGACATGAACCCCTGTGTACATACTATAGTGGTGACGTCATAAAGGCTAGTCTACCGCGCTAATGGGTCATGTCAGGAAATGTGTCTCGCCAACTGCAACTGGACCTTTTAAGCTGTCATCTTGAGTCGTAAGGTGACGATGCTATAGGCCTATGGTTAAATCGGTCTTTCTTCCATGTTAGGGCGAACGATTTTTTCAGAATAACTCACGTATTACTCGCGCATACTTACTACAATAATACACTAAGAGGATTACAAGGTGAGAGATAGACGGGTTATGCTGTGTGGCACGGTGATATCGTAAGTGATTGAGTAAATAACCGATCCTTATCTGTCCAGGCGCTAAGAGTTATTAATGCTTCCCAATGTATGACCGGATGTCATAATAGCATATCCGGTGAACTCTCACTTGTCAATGGACCGATCCATACTCCGACACTAAGTCCCGCCCACGCAAGAGTCCTTTACCTTAATCGTGCGTAGGAAATTGACAAGCATATCTGACGGTAGGTACAAGTGAGACGTACTCATCCCTGAAACTGACATGGTCCTTTGTTTGCCCGACTTGTTTGTCCGACCTAACGCATGTGAAAGACGTGTAAGTTAACGTCCGGGGAACACGACATTGTAATGTCGTTTTAATGTCGTTTTCCGAGGTGATTAACTTATGAAAAATCCACGTCCTTTTGACTCACTCACACTACAGTACAGACAAATTATTTAATACCCTTTTCACCACCACATTATTTGATAAAAGCGACAGTGACGTCAGCGAATGATTGACAATCTGGATCAATCTATTGTTCCTGACCGCAGGGTTGTCTTCAAATAAAGACAATGCCTGTGCGATTTTATCCACGACATTTTTTCCGGTCATTTCAAGAAGGGGAAACATGACATTTACCTCCTGCGACATCGCTACAGGTCGGGCCTTCAAATCCCGGCGGACACGCGCACTGAAAGCTGTTCGGGGCCGTAGATGTGCAAGTCCCTCCGTTTTGACAAGGGTTATCCCAGCAGTTGTCTGAAACAGGCATAAATGACCTGAAAGGAATGTTTCTGTCTTCTTGTGTCAAAATATTGTGTGACCAGCTTATGTCCTTTATGGAACCCAGGTTATCACCCGGACTATCTGGGTTTAGAAAGGGACACAGTTGTCAAAGCCTACTGATGCGCTTTGTTGTTGACTCCAAAAACGCATTAGATAATAATCAATTTATAGGAGCTATACTCATGGACCTCTCCAAAGCATTCGATTGTCTTCCACACAGATTATTAATTACCAAGCCGAACGCTTATGGCATAAACAAGTAAACAATCGTGTACGCTAGTTGCAAGCTATCTTACGAACCGCAAACAGGGTAAACTAGGACATATTAGGAGCGAGCGGCTTTCTCTCAAGAAAGGAGCACCACAGGGATCTGTTTTTGGTTCACATCTGTATAATGTATTTACGAATGACCTGCTAGTATCCACCGCACGGGAAACCGACAAGTATAATTATGCTGATGATAACACTGTGGCGGTAAGGTAAGGAGTTTAACAACGTTAAGGTAACTCTAGAAAAGGCGTGATCAGAGACAACTAGGTGGTTCACCGATAATTACATGAAGGCGACCCCAAGTAAGTACCAGGCAATTGCGTTTGAAAAGAGAAACGAATTAGGTCAGCACAGTCGTTTTCGATTTCTGGAACAGAACTGGCAGCAGAACAGGAAGTAACATTACTAGGTATTCAACTGGACGGTAGGTTAACTTTCGGCAACCATATATCAAGTTTATGCAAAAAGGCTGGAAAAAGTCTCAATGTTTTAGCCAGAGTATCTAAATCAATGGATGTCGATAGCAAACGTTATCCTTTCACACTTTAATTATTGTCCCGATATATGGCATTTGTGTGATATGAAACATATGCGTAAGATTGAAAAGATACAAGAACGTGCATTGAGGTATGTGTTTAATGACTTTAGATCAGAATACGCAGAGTTGAGGAAGAGTGCGGGTAGACCATTGCTATATGTTGAACGATTGCGCTGCATAGCATTAGAAGTTTACAAGAGTACCAACAAGATTGGGCCCAGTCACCTTCATGACATGTATAACGTGAAGGAAAGCAATTAGCAATTAGCCAAATATATGTATGCCACGCGCTAAGACAACAGCTTATGGCCATAATTCAGTAAAGTATCAGGGTAGCAAGCAATAGAACATGCTCAACAAGGAAACGAAGTTAGCCAAATCTGCCAAGGAATTTAAAACAGTGCTGTCAACCTCGGATATGTTCTTGTGTCACTGTAATTCGTGCACATTATGCAAAATAGCTAATGGATAATGTTTATGAGATGCAATGGTTGTTATATTTTCATTGTCATATGTACATATAGTATAGTTTAGTTTAGTTTATTTCGTACTATAGGCTGGCCTCCAGCCAAGGTACATAAACAAGACACAAACAAGAGAACAAACGCACAGTCATGACTACATACAAACGATATGAAAAGTGAATGTGGGAAACTTCAATAACCACTCCGGTATTTTCTTTGGAGAGCCACGCTTACAAATTTGGATAAATTAAACATAACTTGCTCGTTGTTTGTGGACATTAGCTCTACAAATTTGTCCATTGTTGGGAACGTATAATAGTAGTTCTTTATGTAGAGTTTACGAATATCGTCATACCACGAGCACTTTAGTAAAAAGTGAGCTTGTGACTCGACTTCGTCCACCCCGACGCGTTGACAATGGATGCATAGCCTTTCATGAAAGGGTAAATTTAAATGTCTACCTTTTTCGATCATCAAATTATGATTCGCGCATCGGAATCTGCTATACACGCTACGCAAACGTTTGAATCGTATACATGTGAGGTATCGCTCGGGGTTTAACAGAGTTTTATAGCAGCAATATTCTGGTGCCAGCTTTGTATTGTCACACACTTTGGAGAACCAATTCTGGGTGAGAATATCCCTGGCTCGCTGGGTAACCTCTCGCATGAAACAAACTGGGTCCCCAACTGTCTGCGTGATCCACGCATAACCGAAACCATGTCTGAATAACCAAATCTTCACCCGCGAAGCCCAGTTTTTGGTGGTTCTCCCAACGTCGTCATGTTGATATAACATGTTATATGCAGCTTTGACCAGTCTGTTATGCGGCATTGCTAGCAATTTAACCCAATATTTAATGGCTCTCTTCTCACAGTGATATCTGATTGGAAGTCTACCTAATTCCCCTAGGACCGCTTGGTTCGCTGTTGCAACCCCTACCCCTGAGATATATTTACACAGTTTCATTTGCGCTTTTTGCCGCTATATCCGCAGTATTGAGACCTCATATTTCCGATCCATATACCTGTATTGGGAGCACCATAGTATTAAACATTTTCAGCAACAGGTTGATGTCTAGACCGCCTGATTAAATATCTAACGGTTTAATTACATTTGCAGCTTGCCCAGCCTGATCTAACCGATACATTTGAGTGGCAGTCTATACTAGTTTAGGGGTGAAATGGAACCCTAAGTAGTTATACACAGATACACAATCTATTTTGTTCCCAGATAACATCCATCGTTCATTCCCTCTTAATGGCCCCCCATTTCTAAAAAAACATAACTTTAGTCTTCTTTAGATTTACCGACATTCCCCATTTGTGGCAATACTCTTCAAGAACACATATTTCAGCTCGTAATCTGCATACAGTATCGGCCATATTCGACAGATCGTCCGCGTACATCAAAGCTAGTAAATTTTGAAAGTTCTCGTCTATAAATACACCTTTGCAGTTTTGACCTCCCAGCATATCAACATATTCATCCAGATATAAAACAAATAACAACGGACTAAGTAGACAACCTTTTCTAGTTAGTACAGTTGAAAAATTCTGAGAGACTGCCCGCGCTTTGCACACAAGCTCGCAGTTTACCATATAGAGACTTTAAGACTGTGCATATATCTCATCCGCTCATGTCATTTTATCATTGTCGGTCAATAGCACGGGTGCTAATTTTTATTGTTGATTTTTACATACCAACGTTAAATAAAACTTTATCTTATCTAATCTTCTCTTATCTATGACATTGGAGGGGCCAGGGTTAGCGCACTAGACCACAGATCAATACATCCTGGGCTCGAATCCGGGTCAGGAAAGGGCTTAATCCGGGCCAGGAAAGGGCCTAATCCGGGCCAGGACAGGGCCTAATCCGGGCCAGGAAAGGGCCTAATCCGGGCCAGAAAAGGGCCTAATCCGGGCCAGGACAGGGCCTAATCCGGGCCAGGAAAGGGCCTAATCCGGGCCAGGACAGGGCTTAATCCGGGCCAGGACAGGGCCTAATCCGGGCCAGGACAGGGCCTAATCCGGGCCAGGACAGGGCCTAATCCGGGCCAGGAAAGGGCCTAATCCGGGCCAGGGCAGGGCCTAATCCGGGCCAGGGCAGGGCCTAATCCGGGCCAGAGCAGGGCCTAATCCGGGCCAGGACAGGGCCTAATCCGGGCCAGGGCAGGGCCTAATCCGGGCCAGGACAGGGCCTAATCCGGGCCAGGAAAGGGCCTAATCCGGGCCAGGAAAGGGCCTAATCCGACCCAGGACAGGGCCTAATCCGGGCCAGGACAGGGCCTAATCCGGGCCAGGACAGGGCCTAATCCGGGCCAGGAAAGGGCCTAATCCGGGCCAGGACAGGGCGTAATCCGGGCCAGGACAGGGCGTAATCCGGGCCAGGGCAGGGCCTAATCCGGGCCAGGGCAGGGCCTAATCCGGGCCAGGACAGAGCCTAATCCGGGCCAGGAAAGGGCCTAATCCGGGCCAGGACAGGGCCTAATCCGGGCCAGGACAGGGCCCAATCCGGGCCAGGAAAGGGCCTAATCCGGGCCAGGACAGGGCTTAATCCGGGCCGGGACAGGGCCTAATCCGGGCCAGGACAGGGCCTAATCCGGGCCAGGGCAGGGCTTAATCTGAGGCATGTTTCATAGGTTCATCTTTCATCATCCCTGAGATTTGGTCCGGAATCCTCTTCCCCGAGACAATGACATGTGATCGGATGAAACTTGCCCCAGACGCAGGTACATATATATACATATGTGTACATCCCCCCCCCCCCCAAAAAAAAGGAAGGAATATTTAAAAACAAATATATATTTATGTATAATGTCACACATATATTTACAGATATTTACCTGCGAAGTACTCCACATCCTGACCGTCGGCGTTGCACAGGTCGCCGTCCTTGCAGCAGGTCTTACACTTGGCCTTGGTGGTGATACAGGTGATCTGCCAGGGGTTGCCACACCCGCTGGCGCACCCCTTGGTATAGGAAGGGCCGCCAGACTTGGCTATCACCACGATCTTACAGGACTCGCCCACGTCACACGTGACAGGCGGGAGGCTGTTACATTCGGCATCGGACGCCTCCCCCGAACAACTGTAGCACTGAATCCCTGAGGGGTGGAGGAATGGAGGGGGAGGGGTAGGGATAGGAGCGAGGGGCGTGAGGTCAGGTGGTTGGGTGGGGTGGGGTGGGGGGGGGGGGAGTATCGTTTGTTATGAGGTGATTGATTATTCATACGTTGTAACACAATTGCCTACATCACGACAAGCTGTAACCCCTCCTCCGCTACATCACTACAACCTACCACCCCTTCTCCGCCTCACCTTATCCCAGCGTGTCATTACAAGACTTTACCTGTAGGAGTTTCACAGAGATCGCCCGTGAAGCCGCTTGGGCAGGTGCACTGGAAGGTGTTTTGCGTTACGGGGCTGCAAACCCCTCCGTTCAGACACGGGTCGCCGGCACACGCATCTGGAGCGAGAGGTCAGAGGTCAAAGAACTACACGTAACATCATTCATACTGGCTTCGCGTGTTTTTTTAATGCATGTGTTCGCTCGCTGCTTAGAGCATGTGTTGCATCAATAGTATTGGTAAAATGTAGATTAAAGCATTTCAAAGTGTTCGCATATAGACAAATCATAATACTTATTGCGGCCATATTTAAAAAGTGGCGGCCATTTTGGAATCGTGATTAAAATAGATAAACAGTCCTTGCACGACCAAATGTGCTTAAAAACGACTGGTGCCACAGACTGGTGCCACAGACTGGTGCCACAGACTGGTGCCACAGACTGGTGCCACAGACTCGTGCCACAGACTGGTGTCACAGACTGGTGCCACAGACTGGTGCCACAGACTGGTGCCACAGACTGGTGTCACAGACTGGTATCACAGACTGGTATCACAGACTGGTATCACAGGCTGGTGCCACAGACTGGTGCCACAGACTGGTGCCACAGACTCGTGCCACAGACTGGTGTCACAGACTGGTGCCACAGACTGGTGCCACAGACTGGTGCCACAGACTGGTTTCACAGACTGGTATCACAGGCTGGTGCCACAGACTGGTATCACAGACTGGTGTCACAGACTGGTGCCACAGACTGGTGCCACAGACTGGTGCCACAGACTGGTACCACAGACTGGTGCCACAGACTGGTGCCACAGACTGGTACCACAGACTGGTGCCACAGACTGGTACCACAGACTGGTGCCACAGACTGGTACCACAGACTGGTACCACAGACTCGTGCCGCAGACTCGTGTCACAGACTCGTGCCACAGACTGGTGCCACAGACTGGTGTCACAGACTGGTACCATAGACTGGTACCACAGACTCGTGCCACAGACTGGTACCACAGACTGGTACCACAGACTCGTGCCACAGACTCGTGTCACAGACTCGTGCCACAGACTGGTGCCACAGACTGGTGTCACAGACTGGTGCCACAGACTGGTACCACAGACTGGTGCCACAGACTGGTACCACATACTCGTGCCACAGACTGGTGCCACAGACTGGTGTCACAGACTGGTGTCACAGACTGGTGCCACAGACTGGTGCCACATACTGGTGCCACAGACTGGTGTCACAGACTGGTACCACAGACTCGTGCCACAGACTCGTGTCACAGACTCGTGCCACAGACTGGTGCCACAGACTGGTGTCACAGACTGGTGCCACAGACTGGTACCACAGACTGGTGCCACAGACTGGTACCACAGACTCGTGCCACAGACTCGTGCCACAGACTGGTGCCACAGACTGGTGTCACAGACTGGTGCCACAGACTCGTGCCACAGACTCGTGCCACAGACTGGTACCACAGACTGGTGCCACAGACTGGTGCCACAGACTGGTGCCACAGACTGGTGCCACAGACTCGTGCCACAGACTGGTGTCACAGACTGGTGTCACAGACTCGTGCCACAGACTGGTGCCACAGACTGGTGTCACAGACTCGTGCCACAGACTCGTGCCACAGACTGGTGTCACAGACTGGTGCCACAGACTGGTGCCACAGACTGGTACCACAGACTGGTGCCACAGACTGGTGCCACAGACTGGTACCACAGACTGGTGCCACAGACTGGTATCACAGACTGGTGCCACAGACTCGTGCCACAGACTGGTGTCACAGACTGGTGCCACAGACTGGTACCACAGACTCGTGCCACAGACTGGTGTCACAGACTCGTGCCACAGACTGGTGTCACAGACTCGTGCCACAGACTGGTGTCACAGACTGGTGCCACAGACTCGTGCCACAGACTGATGTCACAGACTGGTACCACAGACTGGTGCCACAGACTGGTGTCACAGACTGGTGCCACAGACTCGTGCCACAGACTGGTGCCACAGACTGGTACCACAGACTCGTGCCACAGACTGGTGTCACAGACTGGTGTCACAGACTCGTGCCACAGACTGGTGCCACAGACTGGTGTCACAGACTCGTGCCACAGACTCGTGCCACAGACTGGTGTCACAGACTGGTGCCACAGACTGGTGCCACAGACTCGTGCCACAGACTGGTACCACAGACTGGTACCACAGACTGGTGCCACAGACTGGTGCCACAGACTCGTGCCACAGACTCGTGCCACAGACTCGTGCCACAGACTGGTACCACAGACTGGTGTCACAGACTGGTGCCACAGACTGGTGCCACAGACTGGTACCACAGACTGGTGCCACAGACTGGTGTCACAGACTCGTGCCACAGACTGGTACCACAGACTGGTACCACAGACTGGTACCACAGACTGGTGTCACAGACTGGTGCCACAGACTGGTGCCACAGACTGGTACCACAGACTCGTGCCACAGACTGGTGTCACAGACTGGTGCCACAAACTGGTGTCACAGACTGGTGCCACAGACTGGTGCCACAGACTGGTACCACAGACTCGTGCCACAGACTGGTGTCACAGACTGGTGCCACAGACTGGTGCCACAGACTGGTACCACAGACTGGTACCACAGACTCGTGCCACAGACTCGTGTCACAGACTGGTGCCACAGACTGGTGCCACAGACTGGTGTCACAGACTGGTGCCACAGACTGGTGCCACAGACTGGTACCACAGACTGGTGCCACAGACTGGTACCACAGACTCGTGCCACAGACTCGTGCCACAGACTGGTGCCACAGACTGGTGCCACAGACTGGTGCCACAGACTGGTGCCACAGACTGGTACCACAGACTGGTGCCACAGACTGGTGCCACAGACTCGTGCCACAGACTCGTGCCACAGACTGGTACCACAGACTGGTGCCACAGACTGGTATCACAGACTCGTGCCACAGACTCGTGCCACAGACTGGTGCCACAGACTGGTGTCACAGACTGGTACCACAGACTCGTGCCACAGACTCGTGTCACAGACTCGTGCCACAGACTGGTGCCACAGACTCGTGTCACAGACTCGTGTCACAGACTGGTGCCACAGACTGGTGCCACAGACTGGTGCCACAGACTCGTGCCACAGACTCGTGCCACAGACTGGTGCCACAGACTGGTGCCACAGACTGGTGTCACAGACTCGTGCCACAGACTGGTGCCACAGACTGGTGTCACAGACTGGTGCCACAGACTGGTATCACAGACTCGTGCCACAGACTGGTGCCACAGACTGGTGTCACAGACTGGTACCACAGACTCGTGCCACAGACTCGTGTCACAGACTCGTGCCACAGACTGGTGCCACAGACTCGTGTCACAGACTCGTGTCACAGACTGGTGCCACAGACTGGTGCCACAGACTGGTGCCACAGACTCGTGCCACAGACTCGTGCCACAGACTGGTGCCACAGACTGGTGCCACAGACTGGTGTCACAGACTCGTGCCACAGACTCGTGCCACAGACTCGTGCCACAGACTGGTGCCACAGACTGGTGCCACAGACTGGTGTCACAGACTCGTGCCACAGACTGGTGCCACAGACTGGTGTCACAGACTGGTGCCACAGACTGGTGCCACAGACTGGTACCACAGACTCGTGCCACAGACTGGTGTCACAGACTGGTGCCACAGACTGGTGTCACAGACTGGTGCCACAGACTGGTACCACAGACTGGTACCACAGACTCGTGCCACAGACTGGTGTCACAGACTGGTGCCACAGACTGGTGCCACAGACTGGTACCACAGACTGGTACCACAGACTCGTGCCACAGACTCGTGTCACAGACTGGTGCCACAGACTGGTGTCACAGACTGGTGCCACAGACTGGTACCACAGACTCGTGCCACAGACTGGTATCACAGACTGGTATCACAGGCTGGTGCCACAGACTGGTATCACAGGCTGGTATCACAGGCTGGTATCACAGACTGGTATCACAGGCTGGTGCCACAGGCTGGTGCCACAGGCTGGTATCACAGGCTGGTATCACAGGCTGGTGCCACAGACTGGTGTTGAGTCAATAGAGGCATTGCCTGGGGTCCAGCGTGGCTCTGTTGTTATGGAATAGGTCTATCGTGGCCCACCTGGCGCAATGTCGCTGCAGGTATCGCCCACAAATCCCTCCGGACACGCACACTGGAAGGTGTTGAGGGCTGGGGAGCTACAGGTCCCTCCGTTCTCGCAAGGGTTAGCCCAGCAGTTCTCTGAAACATGAGGAAGGAAATTAATGTTGTTCATACAGCGCTATTTTCCCCCAAGAAATGCTTTGAATGGAAGTGATGTATCTAAGTGCGCTGTCTGCTAGTCCACATATACGGTATGCAATAAATGCTGAGAAGGCACTTTTTATTTCATAGTTTTTGATGACGGAGAACATGCAGAACGCCTCACGCTGCTCATCGTGACAATTAATGAAGACATGAAACGATACATTGCCTTCGAGAAATGGCGTAATTCACCGCTTAGTGACCTGACACAATAAAACACACATTTTCTAAACCGCCGTTGCGTTGAAATGCGTAGCGCTTTGCACGCCCGAAGAAGGCGGCCACCTGGGTACCGTAGAACCGCCGTTACGTGTTCAAACGCGGTCTGCACTTTCAGGCCATGGGGTGCCGGTCGCCTGAATACCGTAGAACCGCCAGTGCGTACTAAAGCTTTTTTAAATATAAATAGCCAAACTACCGGCCCGTGGATCCTACGCATAAATACCGCACGAAGACGCAACGGCGGTTCTACGGTGGCCGTTTGGTAAGGTCTACGGTAGTCGTTTAGTAGGTTCTACGGTAGTCGTATGTTTGTAGACCTAAAGAATATCCATCCCGCGCAGCGAAAGACATAACTACCTGCATAGTTCCTCACATCCTCGCTATCGGCGTTGCAGAGGTCGCCGGCGACACAGCACTTCTTGCACTTGGCCTTCGTGGTGACACAAGTGATCTCCTCCGGGTTGGAGCACGACCCTTGGCAGGCCTTGGTGAAGGCGGGCCCGCTGCTCTTGACTTGGACCGTGGAGCGGCAGGTCTGACCCACAGTGCACGTGGTGGCCGGGAAACTGTTGCACTCAGCGTCGGACGCCGCATTGGAGCACGTGTGGCACGTGATCACTGTTGCGGGGAGGGGGAGGGGAGAGGGGGGTAGGTAGAGCGGGGGGAGGCAGAGCGGGGGAGGGGGGGGGGGGGTGGAGCGGTGGAAGGCAGAGCGGGGCGGGGGGCGGAGGGTAAAGACAATGGTAAATGAGGAAAGAGGGGTTGTGGGGCGGGTGGGTGGGGAAGCGTGGGGAGATAAGTAAGATGTGGAGAATTAAAGAGACCTTGATAAAATAACTGGAATAAGCAAAAATAATCATTAGAATCGGGTTTAGTTGTTGCGAAGGGCAGATGCCATCAGGAACAAAGTATCACGAAGAATCATTGAAGCAATATTGTGAACAGCACGTTTTGACATGTCTACCATACGGCCAATAAATACAGCCAAAATATTATATATAGACATATACATACTTTGAAGCTGAGGATTAAATGTTCAAATACGATGAATCTGATGTATACGGAAACCCGTTGATGCCGATAGATGAACTTTCTGCATTTATAGATTATATAATCACATAATTGACTATATTTATCACATAATTAAGTGGCAACCGCCAGCTAATCTTTCAATAAAGAAATGTCATCCCTTGGCAATAACGGGCTTCCGTAGATATAAATGTCATGAAACAAACATTTCTCCTTCCATTTTTACAAATTAATTCCACGGAATCAATTAAACGTGGTCAAACGTTGGAAGAACTGTGGAAAGGATGATTTTGCCTAATACATTGACCAGGTGATGATTTGAATTAGCGGTGTTTAATCGTCTTATTTCTTACAGTCGGCTGTTTCGCAGTCGTTGCCAACGAAGCCTGTGGGGCAGGCACAGGTGTAGCTGTCCCCATTGGCTGTAGGTGTGCAGGTGCCTCCATTCAGACAGGGCTTGACCCAGCAGTGGTCTGGAACAGAAGATAACAGCGACACGGCTTACATAGCAGGACAAAGGGGGGACATGGAAGTGAACAGTGCGGTCAGTCTGACAGGGCTTGACCCAGCAGTGGTCTAGAGCAGAAGATAACAGCGACACGGCTTACAAGGCAGGACAAAGGGGGAACATGGAAGTGAACAGTGCGTCTGTCCGACAGGGCTTGACCCAGCAGTGGTCTAGAGCAGAAGATAACAGCGACACGGCTTACAAGGCAGGACAAAGGGGGAACATGGAAGTGAACAGTGCGTCTGTCCGACAGGGCTTCACCCAGCAGTGGTCTGGAACAGAAGATAACAACGACACGGCTTACATAGCAGGACAAAGGGGGGGCATGGAAGTGAACAGTGCGTCAGTCTGAGAGGGCTTGACCCAGCAGTGGTCTAGAGCAGAAGATAACAGCGACACGGCTTACAAGGCAGGACAAAGGGGGAACATGGAAGTGAACAGTGCGTCAGTCTGACAGGGCTTGGCCCAGCAGTGGTCTGGAGCAGAAGATAACAGCGACACGGCTTACAACGCAGGACAAACGGGGAACATGGAAGTGAACAGTGCGGTCAGTCTGACAGGGCTTGGCCCAGCAGTGGTCTAGAGCAGAAGATAACAGCGACACGGCTTACAAGGCAGAACAAAGGGGGAGCATGGAAGTGAACAGTGCGGTCAGTCTGACCGGGCTTGGCCCAGCAGTGGTCTGGAGCAGAAGATAACAGCGACACGGCTTACAAGGCAGGACAAAGGGGGAACATGGAAGTGAACAGTGCGTCAGTCTGACAGGGCTTGGCCCAGCAGTGGTCTGGAGCAGAAGATAACAGCGACACGGCTTACAAGGCAGGACAAAGGGGGGGCATGGAAGTGAACAGTGCGTCAGTCTGACAGGGCTTGGCCCAGCAGTTGTCTGGAGCAGAAGATAACAGCGACACGGCTTACAAGGCAGGACAAAGGGGGAACATGGAAGTGAACAGAGCGTCTGTCTGACAGGGCTTGGCCCAGCAGTGGTCTGGAGCAGAAGATAACAGCGACACGGCTTACAAGGCAGAACAAAGGGGGAACATGGAAGTGAACAGTGCGTCAGTCTGAGAGGGCTTGGCCCAGCAGTGGTCTAGAGCAGAAGATAACAGCGACACGGCTTACAAGGCGGGGCAGAGGGGGAGCATGGAAGTGAACAGAGCGTCAGTCTGACAGGGCTTGGCCCAGCAGTGGTCTGGAGCAGAAGATAACAGCGACACGGCTTACAAGGCGGGGCAGAGGGGGAGCATGGAAGTGAACAGTGCGGTCAGTCTGACCGGGCTTGACCCAGCAGTGGTCTGGAGCAGAAGATAACAGCGACACGGCTTACAAGGCAGAACAAACGGGGAACATGGAAGTGAACAGAGCGTCAGTCTGACAGGGCTTGGCCCAGCAGTGGTCTGGAGCAGAAGATAACAGCGACACGGCTTACAAGGCAGAACAAAGGGGGAACATGGAAGTGAACAGTGCGGTCAGTCTGACCGGGCTTGACCCAGCAGTGGTCTGGAGCAGAAGATAACAGCGACACGGCTTACAAGGCAGAACAAACGGGGAACATGGAAGTGAACAGAGCGTCAGTCTGACAGGGCTTGGCCCAGCAGTGGTCTGGAGCAGAAGATAACAGCGACACGGCTTACAAGGCAGAACAAACGGGGAACATGGAAGTGAACAGTGCGGTCAGTCTGACCGGGCTTGGCCCAGCAGTGGTCTGGAGCAGAAGATAACAGCGACACGGCTTACAACGCAGGACAAACGGGGAACATGGAAGTGAACAGTGCGGTCAGTCTGACCGGGCTTGACCCAGCAGTGGTCTGGAGCAGAAGATAACAGCGACACGGCTTACAAGGCGGGGCAGAGGGGGAGC
This sequence comes from Arenicola marina, assembly GCA_964019135.1. Taxonomy (NCBI): domain Eukaryota; kingdom Metazoa; phylum Annelida; class Polychaeta; family Arenicolidae; genus Arenicola; species Arenicola marina. The sequence continues at coordinate 2,371,091 of OZ025253.1, read as the reverse complement.
ATGGAAGTGAACAGTGCGTCAGTCTGACCGGGCTTGACCCAGCAGTGGTCTGGAACAGAAGATAACAGCGACACGGCTTACAAGGCAGGACAAAGGGGGAGCATGGAAGTGAACAGTGCGTCTGTCTGACAGGGCTTGACCCAGCAGTGGTCTGGAGCAGAAGATAACAGCGACACGGCTTACAAGGCGGGGCAGAGGGGGAGCATGGAAGTGAACAGTGCGTCAGTCTGACAGGGCTTGGCCCAGCAGTGGTCTGGAGCAGAAGATAACAGCGACACGGCTTACAAGGCAGGACAAAGGGGGAGCATGGAAGTGAACAGTGCGTCTGACAGGGCTTGACCCAGCAGTGGTCTGGAGCAGAAGATAACAGCGACACGGCTTACAAGGCAGAACAAACGAGGAACATGGAAGTGAACAGAGCGTCTGACAGGGCTTGACCCAGCAGTGGTCTGGAGCAGAAGATAACAGCGACACGGCTTACAAGGCGGGACAAAGGGGGAGCATGGAAGTGAACAGTGCGTCTGTCTGACAGGGCTTGACCCAGCAGTGGTCTGGAGCAGAAGATAACAGCGACACGGCTTACATAGCAGGACAAAGGGGGAACATGGAAGTGAACAGAGCGTCTGACAGGGCTTGACCCAGCAGTGGTCTAGAGCAGAAGATAACAGCGACACGGCTTACATAGCAGGACAAAGGGGGAACATGGAAGTGAACAGAGCGTCTGACAGGGCTTGGCCCAGCAGTGGTCTGGAACAGAAGATAACAGCGAAACGGCTTACATAGCAGGACAAAGGGGGAGCATGGAAGCGAACATTGCGTCAGTCTGAGAGGGCTTGGCCCAGCAGTGATCTGAAGCAGAAGATAACAGCGACACGGCTTACATAGCAGGACAAAGGGGGAGCATGGAAGTGAACAGTGCGTCAGTCTGACAGGGCTTGGCCCAGCAGTGGTCTAGAGCAGAAGATAACAGCGACACGGCTTACAAGGCAGGACAAAGGGGGAGCATGGAAGCGAACATTGCGTCAGTCTGAGAGGGCTTGGCCCAGCAGCGGTCTGAAGCAGAAGATAAAAGCGACACGGCTTACAAGGCAGAACAAAGGGGGAGCATGGAAGTGAACAGTGCGTCAGTCTGACAGGGCTTGGCCCCGCAGTGGTCTGAAGCAGAAGATAAAAGCGACACGGCTTACAAGGCAGAACAAAGGGGGAGCATGGAAGTCAACAGTGCGGTCAGTCTGACAGGGCTTGACCCAGCAGTGGTCTGGAGCAGAAGATAACAGCGACACGGCTTACATAGCAGGACAAAGGGGGAGCATGGAAGTGAACAGAGCGTCTGACAGGGCTTGACCCAGCAGTGGTCTGAAGCAAAAGATAACAGCGACACGGCTTACAAGGCAGGACAAAGGGGGGGCATGAAAGTGAACAGTGCGTCAGTTTAACAGGGCTTGACCCAGCAGTTGTCTAGAGCAGAAGATAACAGCGACACGGCTAACAAGGCGGGGCAGAGGGGGAGCATGGAAGTGAACAGTGCGTCAGTCTGACAGGGCTTGACCCAGCAGTGGTCTGGAGCAGAAGATAACAGCGACACGGCTTACAAGGCAGGACAAACGGGGAACATGGAAGTGAACAGTGCGTCAGTCTGACAGGGCTTGGCCCAGCAGTGGTCTGGAGCAGAAGATAACAGCGACACGGCTTACATAGCAGGACAAACGGGGAGCATGGAAGTGAACAGAGCGTCTGACAGGGCTTGACCCAGCAGTGGTCTGGAGCAGAAGATAACAGCGACACGGCTTACAAGGCAGAACAAAGGGGGAGCATGGAAGTCAACAGTGCGGTCAGTCTGACAGGGCTTGACCCAGCAGTGGTCTGGAGCAGAAGATAACAGCGACACGGCTTACATAGCAGGACAAAGGGGGGGCATGAAAGTGAACAGTGCGTCAGTTTAACAGGGCTTGACCCAGCAGTTGTCTAGAGCAGAAGATAACAGCGACACGGCTAACAAGGCGCGGCAGAGGGGGAGCATGGAAGTGAACAGAGCGTCAGTCTGACAGGGCTTGGCCCAGCAGTGGTCTGGAGCAGAAGATAACAGCGACACGGCTTACAAGGCAGGACAATTGGGGAACATGGAAGTGAACAGTGCGTCTGTCTGACTGGGCTTGACCCAGCAGTGGTCTGGAGCAGAAGATAACAGCGACACGGCTTACAAGGCAGGACAATTGGGGAACATGGAAGTGAACAGTGCGTCTGTCTGACTGGGCTTGACCCAGCAGTGGTCTAGAGCAGAAGATAACAGCGACACGGCTTACAAGGCAGGACAAAGGGGGAACATGGAAGTGAACAGTGCGTCAGTCTGACAGGGCTTGGCCCAGCAGTTGTCTGGAGCAGAAGATAACAGCGACACGGCTTACAAGGCAGGACAATTGGGGAACATGGAAGTGAACAGTGCGTCTGTCTGACTGGGCTTGACCCAGCAGTGGTCTGGAGCAGAAGATAACAGCGACACGGCTTACAAGGCAGGACAAAGGGGGAACATGGAAGTGAACAGTGCGTCTGTCTGACAGGGCTTGACCCAGCAGTGGTCTGGAGCAGAAGATAACAGCGACACGGCTTACAAGGCAGGACAAAGGGGGAACATGGAAGTGAACAGTGCGTCAGTCTGACAGGGCTTGACCCAGCAGTGGTCTGGAGCAGAAGATAACAGCGACACGGCTTACAAGGCAGGACAAAGGGGGAGCATGGAAGTCAACAGTGCGTCAGTCTGACAGGGCTTGACCCAGCAGTGGTCTGGAGCAGAAGATAACAGCGACACGGCTTACAAGGCAGGACAAAGGGGGAGCATGGAAGTGAACAGTGCGTCTGTCTGACAGGGCTTGACCCAGCAGTGGTCTAGAGCAGAAGATAACAGCGACACGGCTTACATAGCAGGACAAAGGGGGAACATGGAAGTGAACAGAGCGTCTGACAGGGCTTGACCCAGCAGTGGTCTAGAGCAGAAGATAACAGCGACACGGCTTACAAGGCAGGACCAAGGGGGAACATGGAAGTGAACAGAGCGTCTGACAGGGCTTGGCCCAGCAGTGGTCTGGAGCAGAAGATAACAGCGACACGGCTTACAAGGCAGAACAAAGGGGGAGCATGGAAGCGAACATTGCGTCAGTCTGAGAGGGCTTGGCCCAGCAGTGGTCTGAAGCAGAAGATAAAAGCGACACGGCTTACAAGGCAGAACAAAGGGGGAGCATGGAAGTCAACAGTGCGGTCAGTCTGACAGGGCTTGACCCAGCAGTGGTCTGGAGCAGAAGATAACAGCGACACGGCTTACATAGCAGGACAAAGGGGGGGCATGAAAGTGAACAGTGCGTCAGTTTAACAGGGCTTGACCCAGCAGTTGTCTAGAGCAGAAGATAACAGCGACACGGCTAACAAGGCGCGGCAGAGGGGGAGCATGGAAGTGAACAGAGCGTCAGTCTGACAGGGCTTGGCCCAGCAGTTGTCTGGAGCAGAAGATAACAGCGACACGGCTTACAAGGCAGGACAATTGGGGAACATGGAAGTGAACAGTGCGTCTGTCTGACTGGGCTTGACCCAGCAGTGGTCTGGAGCAGAAGATAACAGCGACACGGCTTACAAGGCAGGACAATTGGGGAACATGGAAGTGAACAGTGCGTCTGTCTGACTGGGCTTGACCCAGCAGTGGTCTAGAGCAGAAGATAACAGCGACACGGCTTACAAGGCAGGACAAAGGGGGAACATGGAAGTGAACAGTGCGTCAGTCTGACAGGGCTTGGCCCAGCAGTTGTCTGGAGCAGAAGATAACAGCGACACGGCTTACAAGGCAGGACAATTGGGGAACATGGAAGTGAACAGTGCGTCTGTCTGACTGGGCTTGACCCAGCAGTGGTCTGGAGCAGAAGATAACAGCGACACGGCTTACAAGGCAGGACAAAGGGGGAACATGGAAGTGAACAGTGCGTCTGTCTGACAGGGCTTGACCCAGCAGTGGTCTGGAGCAGAAGATAACAGCGACACGGCTTACAAGGCAGGACAAAGGGGGAACATGGAAGTGAACAGTGCGTCAGTCTGACAGGGCTTGACCCAGCAGTGGTCTGGAGCAGAAGATAACAGCGACACGGCTTACAAGGCAGGACAAAGGGGGAGCATGGAAGTCAACAGTGCGTCAGTCTGACAGGGCTTGACCCAGCAGTGGTCTGGAGCAGAAGATAACAGCGACACGGCTTACAAGGCAGGACAAAGGGGGAGCATGGAAGTGAACAGTGCGTCTGTCTGACAGGGTTTGACCCAGCAGTGGTCTAGAGCAGAAGATAACAGCGACACGGCTTACATAGCAGGACAAAGGGGGAACATGGAAGTGAACAGAGCGTCTGACAGGGCTTGACCCAGCAGTGGTCTAGAGCAGAAGATAACAGCGACACGGCTTACAAGGCAGGACCAAGGGGGAACATGGAAGTGAACAGAGCGTCTGACAGGGCTTGGCCCAGCAGTGGTCTGGAGCAGAAGATAACAGCGACACGGCTTACAAGGCAGGACAAAGGGGGAGCATGGAAGTGAACAGTGCGTCAGTCTGACAGGGCTTGACCCAGCAGTGGTCTGGAGCAGAAGATAACAGCGACACGGCTTACAAGGCAGGACAAAGGGGGAGCATGGAAGTGAACAGAGCGTCAGTCTGACAGGGCTTGACCCAGCAGTGGGCTGGAGCAGAAGATAACAGCGACACGGCTTACATAGCAGGACAAAGGGGGGGCATGGAAGTGAGCAGTGCGTCAGTCTGACAGGGCTTGACCCAGCAGTGGTCTGGAGCAGAAGATAACAGCGACACGGCTTACAACGCAGGACAAAGGGGGAACATGGAAGTGAACAGAGCGTCTGACAGGGCTTGACCCAGCAGTGGGCTGGAGCAGAAGATAACAGCGACACGGCTTACAAGGCAGGACAAAGGGGGAGCATGGAAGTGAACAGTGCGTCAGTCTGACAGGGCTTGACCCAGCAGTGGTCTGGAGCAGAAGATAACAGCGACACGGCTTACAAGGCAGGACAAGGGGGGAACATGGAAGTGAACAGAGCGTCTGACAGGGCTTGACCCAGCAGTGGGCTGGAGCAGAAAATAACAGCGACACGGCTTACAAGGCAGAACAAAGGGAGAGCATGGAAGTCAACAGTGCGGTCAGTCTGACAGGGCTTGACCCAGCAGTGGTCTAGAGCAGAAGATAACAGCGACACGGCTTACAAGGCAGGACAAAGGGGGAGCATGGAAGTGAACAGTGCGTCTGACAGGGCTTGACCCAGCAGTGGGCTGGAGCAGAAGATAACAGCGACACGGCTTACATAGCAGGACAAAGGGGGAACATGGAAGTGAACAGTGCGTCAGTCTGACAGGGCTTGACCCAGCAGTGGTCTGGAGCAGAAGATAACAGCGACACGGCTTACAAGGCAGAACCAAGGGGGAACATGGAAGTGAACAGAGCGTCAGTCTGACAGGGCTTGGCCCAGCAGTGGTCTGGAGCAGAAGATAACAGCGACACGGCTTACAAGGCAGGACAAAGGGGGAACATGGAAGTGAACAGAGCGTCAGTCTGACAGGGCTTGACCCAGCAGTGGTCTGGAGCAGAAGATAACAGCGACAAGGCTTACAAGGCAGGACAAAGGGGGAACATGGAAGTGAACAGAGCGTCTGACAGGGCTTGACCCAGCAGTGGGCTGGAGCAGAAGATAACAGCGACACGGCTTACAAGGCAGGACAAAGGGGGGGCATGGAGGTGAACAGAGCGTCAGTCTGACAGGGCTTGACCCAGCAGTGGTCTAGAGCAGAAGATAACAGCGACACGGCTTACAAGACGGGGCAGAGGGGGAGCATAGAAGTGAACAGTGCGTCAGTCTGACAGGGCTTGGCCCAGCAGTGGTCTGGAGCAGAAGATAACAGCAACACGGCTTACAAGGCAGGACAAACGGGGGGCATGGAAGTGAACAGAGCGTCAGTCTGACAGGGCTTGACCCAGCAGTGGTCTGGAGCAGAAGATAACAGCGACACGGCTTACAAGGCAGGACAAAGGGGGAACATGGAAGTGAACAGAGCGTCAGTCTGACAGGGCTTGACCCAGCAGTGGTCTGGAGCAGAAGATAACAGCGACACGGCTTACAAGGCGGGGCAGAGGGGGAGCATGGAAGTGAACAGTGCGTCAGTCTAACAGGGCTTGACCCAGCAGTGGTCTGGAGCAGAAGATAACAGCGACACGGCTTACAAGGCGGGGCAGAGGGGGAGCATGGAAGTGAACAGTGCGTCAGTCTAACAGGGCTTGACCCAGCAGTTGTCTGGAGCAGAAGATAACAGCGACACGGCTTACAAGGCGGGACAAAGGGGGGGCATGGAAGTGAACAGAGCGTCAGTCTGACAGGGCTTGGCCCAGCAGTGGTCTGGAGCAGAAGATAACAGCGACACGGCTTACAAGGCAGGACAAAGGGGGAGCATGGAAGTGAACAGAGCGTCAGTCTGACAGGGCTTGACCCAGCAGTGGTCTGGAGCAGAAGATAACAGCGACACGGCTTACAAGGCGGGACAAAGGGGGAGCATGGAAGTGAACGGTGCGTCAGTCTGACAGGGCTTGACCCAGCAGTGGTCTGAAGCAGAAGATAACAGCGACACGGCATACAAGGCAGGACAAAGGGGGAGCATGGAAGTGAACAGAGCGTCAGTCTGACAGGGCTTGGCCCAGCAGTTGTCTGGAGCAGAAGATAACAGCGACACGGCTTACAACGCAGGACAAAGGGGGAGCATGGAAGTGAACGGTGCGTCTGTCTGACAGGGCTTGACCCAGCAGTGGTCTAGAGCAGAAGATAACAGCGACACGGCTTACAAGGCAGGACAAAGGGGGAACATGGAAGTGAACAGTGCGTCTGTCTGACAGGGCTTGACCCAGCAGTGGTCTAGAGCAGAAGATAACAGCGACACGGCTTACAAGGCAGGACAAAGGGGGAGCATGGAAGTCAACAGTGCGGTCAGTCTGACAGGGCTTGACCCAGCAGTGGTCTGGAGCAGAAGATAACAGCGACACGACTTACAAGGCAGGACAATTGGGGAACATGGAAGTGAACAGTGCGTCTGTCTGACAGGGCTTGGCCGAGCAGCGCTCCGGAGCAGAGGATAACAGGGACACGGCTTACAAGGCAGGACAATTGGGGAACATGGAAGTGAACAGTGCGTCTGTCTGACAGGGTTGGCCCAGCAGCGCTCCGGAGCAGAGGATAACAGGGACACGGCTTACAAGGCAGGACAAAGGATACGGACGGATGCGTGTATTTAATAAAGTGTGTACGTAATAGAATAAACCAAACAATGTTTGTCCAAGTAAAAATCAAACTTAGTCGAGGAGACTCTAGTTAAGGCTCTGTGAGGCCGCTGGCACTAGAGCCACCTGATGGATTACATCTGGTAAACGACGACCCTATTTAAATGAAGGAAAACAGAATAACGGGAGTAAGCTAGAAAAAATGAATAAAAATAAAACTTGCGCTAGTTGATGGTAAAACACTCAACGCAAAATATGCAAAAGCATATGGTACACAATTTCCAAACATAACCCCGTGAGCTTGACACACAAAACAGTTTGATATATCATACTCTATGCTCTGTAGACTATGTGTGTAGATTTTATTGAAGGTTGATTTAGGTTAAGAATTTACTACATATACTAGACTACGTAATACGTTTAGTGGCACATTGACGGTGTGCACGCGTTGTTTGAACCAGCTGTTTATCCCTGGTGTTGTGTGTGTCATGGTCCAGTACACTTGAATGCTGGACCATGTGTGTGTGATATATCAATGTATTAGGGGACGTTTCTTTTAGCTTTTTGCATAGCTTTTAGCCAAATGTAAACTCACCGCACTTCGATGATACAGTATTATTCCCAATTGCTCACTGTACTCTAAGGCGAGAGCGCCCGTTCTACCTCAACCTCAAATTGTCGTAGTTTAATATAACCGAGGTGAATATCATTGCTTTGGAGGCTGTCGCCCCTATCGACCCATTCATGAAAACCGTTGTTATATATCGCATGCTAAGACTTCGGGAGGCGATTTGCGATCGATAAAACTCACTGAACTTTGTTTGTGTAAAAAGTACTGTCCAGAAATGTATGCCATGCAGGATCACTAAACTTGTTTTAATAATGACATAGCAGTCAGTATATATATATATATACATATCAACAGATGATGGGATGAAGGGGTGAAGATGGTGAGGTGAGGGTGAAGGGGTGAGGGGCTGTAAGGGAGAGGGTGAGGGGGTAAGGGGGTGTAAGGGAGTAAGACCGTAATGGTGTAATATATGATACAAAGAAACCCAAAAAACACAGATATATAAAAGATTTAGCGAAGTTCGTCTAGAAGTGTTCATTCACATGGGAATTCATTTCGTATAACCTTTCGAAGTAAATAATGCCACAAAAGTACGTTGTTACAAAACCGCGACAACAAATTAAATAATGTATTATGAATATATATATTAGATATACATTATGACAACACATCCCACCTAAGTAAGCCTTGATCAGCGCGGAGTCTGCATTACAGAGGTCGCCGTCATCGCAGCAGGCCAGGCAGCTCTCAGAGTTCCTACAGCGCACCTCCCCGGACACGGTGCAGGGGCCGTCCACACACCCCTTGACGTAGTTATAGGCGCCCAGGTCTGTGACGCCCACGATGCTGCGGCAGACCTGTCCCTCCAGGCATGTCAACGTGTTGGCGGCGTTGCACGAAGCCTCGTCGGCTACATTTCTGCATTTATGGCATTGGAGCACTGCAAAAGACAAAATAACATTGATATGTATCCATGTAGAGGGGATGTGGGGGGGGGGGGACCTTTTCCGATCTCCGCGATTGGCATCGAGGAATTTGTTGTAGATTCGCGATTAGCGGTTGGCAATTTATGGGGATCGTTATCCGTACAATTCCTGGTTCAACGCGGAACCTCTCCCTACTTACCGCGATTCGTTATAGCAGTCTGCGAATTCCTCGATGTTCCTCGTGATATCACCATTAAGGTTATTTTCATCGCGCCCAGCCTTTAAATGTCCTCATCTTGGAGATTCGAAATTACTCTCCATAATTCTTGGGGATTCGCGATTCATATTTGTACCCCCCACCCCTTCCCCCTATGGAAGCCAGCCGACCTTCAGAGCAAGCATCTTGGGTATAGAGGACATGTTCTACCGTCAGCATGTGACATGAATTAGACGTGCGAAAATCAAGTTGGCTGATTGTACGTTGTACCTGTTGTGCATATTAGTGCATAGACACGTAAACATGGTGTGAGAATATTATATTATAGCTTTATAAAAATTCCGCTCATACGAAATACAGCTGCCTTGCACATAACTATCTGCATTTGATAAAATCAATTTTTTTTGCATACATGTAAGCAGTGACTAAATCGATTTTTTACATATATATAGGTATGTGAACATAACTATTACAATTTCAATGACATTTCTCTTTTAGGTGTGTTTGATGATGAATTTTGGTTCTCTTGCCGGCAAACAGTGATTCTCTTGCCGGCAAACAGTGATTCTCTTGCCGGCAAACAGTGATTAAATTATGCAGCTTGTTAAAGTCAAAATTACGTTGGTTACTTGTAATATTATATGGGTGATTTAATCTCTTTTTATTTGTTTCGGATATTTTTAGATGATTGGCATCATAATCAGTCGGTACCGTCAACATTATTAAAATGCGTAGGAATGTAGGTATAGTAGTATAGCGGAACGTGGTTCTCGCCGAGAGAAGATGCGTAGAATCTGCTGGCGTCTTACTGCAACCGTTGCACAGTTTTTGTTAGGAATGAATCAATATGTAGCTATATTTATGCGCGTTTAAACTGCTCAGGCCTAGATACAATCTGCAAAAATGTGCAGCTGTGTAGCCGGAAACCATGTCATATTTTAACATAGAGCACGTAGGTTTTTAGAAAAATCGTTCGTTATATGGCAGGTAAATGGTAACAGGAGACAGCCTTTTGAGGCCACACATGGTTGGAAATGGGATTGGCGCTTCACCCAAAAACTCTGCCGTTTGGGGTGGAGTATAGCTAGATACAATATTGTATACAACCACGGTACCTTACTAGTATAATATACCGGCAGAGGAGCATATTTCACAATATATTTGTTCAAATCATAAATGGCATGTATACAAATATCACATAGCCATTCATATAGCTGGTGTTTTAACCTCCTTGTTTTCACTTCAGCCTATATATGCGTTTTTCATTTGGATGTTATTCGATATTTTATTGTATTTATTTACCAAGTACATCCATTTAGATTAGCTAACCCAGATTTTTTTTAGAAAATGATATATATATTTTCCCTCATCTGTTGCTCCTCACGATTATATGATGTTCTGAGATACATGCAGATAAGTCGCGTACAATTAATATAGATTTATTAAATAAAACTTGATCACTCATATCGCTACTGCAAAGGAGTGCCATTCACACAGGTCAGCTTTGCCTTCGAGAGACGCTTCCCGTAAGAAAATATCTTATAGAACTTCTATAAACAAATTCTAAAGGTCTCTATGGAAATTTTCCCGTTTTCCCATAGAATTTCCATGGAGTTTCCATAGAATTTCCATAGAATTTCCATGGAGTTTCCACAGAAAGCGCACATCGCGGCAGTGGGTGCAGAGTTCAAGGTCGCCCTTGGTGAGTTCAAAATCAGCTCCGTCTTGGCTGAATGGGCACGGCCTGTTGGGTAAGCCTTCACAACTCCTGCTGCTAAGGTTATTGTTCAAGGGATCCGCTATTGTCACATCGCAGCAAGCAACAGATGGAAGTCAATACGTCGGGAATGATTCCTATGTTTCTTAAACGCGAAGTATAGATCTTCGAATACGGCCTTAAATAGTGTCATGCCACTTCATGCTTACAGAATATGTAGCAAATTTCTCAATCCACTCGTTCGCTTGACACAGAAAATGTACGTTTGGTAAATCGAAAGCTCGTTGTTATATGTGGGGTCAGTTGTAAGGCTGGTATGGAAGTATGTATTGAAAGTTTAAGGAAATTCTATGGAAACTTTGTGGGAAAAATCGATAGAAACCTTTAGAATTGTTTTTATGGACATTTCTTGTAAGATATTTTCCTACATGGGTGTAATGAAGTCTTCTGAAATTAATGCCACGATTCGTGTTGTAAATCATGAACGAGAGAATTACATTCATGTATCCTTTCACATAAAGAATACATATACAAACCTGCAAACGTACCTGATCATAACCGGCTACGAGTGAAAAAAAATTGTCATGTCGAAATATTATCTCTATGTACGTTCTACAGAAACCTATTGCTCTATAGAAGTATGCCTACATATTCTATGAAAATTAATTTTTTGATGTTCTGTAGAATTATGTACAAACTTTCTATAGAAAATCATACTTCTATAGATGTTTCTGTTAAAATGCGATAGAGTTCTATAACATGTTTTGCTAAGGGTTCAGCTTACGCAGCCACGAGAAGAAATACAACAACGTTGCCTTTACTCTTAAAACATTCCTAGCCCCAGACGAGTGGGAGTTTACTCACCCCGCCCCTCTATCCTACGGTCCTCTATTTTACAGTAAAGTTAATCCAGAAATATCCCGCTATGTAATCATCAGCTGTTAACGTTGTACAGTTCCATGTGGGCCTGAGTAGATGTGTAGGTGTTAAAATATCCAGTCGCCATCTCTGACGAATGGACTTTAAACTCCCTAACTACTATGCCATAAATCGGAATTATTGCGCAATTACGCAAAACTGCCTTTAACATACTGGCATGCCGACCGTACAACAGGTGCGCTGCGCAAGCGTACAGAAAGCCATTTGCAAACTAATGAGGTCGAATGCATCAATTAGGTGTGAGGTAATGATGGTAGTATTTCCGTTACCTGTGAGCCCCGGGTGTAACAGGAGACAGAAGTAGTACAGGCCAAGTAAAATCCAGCTGAGTCGAATTGCCTCCATCGCGAGCAGCTCACTGAGAACACTAGTGGCCCAGCGAAAGCTAATGTATCTTATACGGCAAAGGCGGATATAGTCTGATATATAGGTCTATTGACGACATAGGGCGGTGGTACGGGGCTGTACAGGTCCATGGCCTGCACATCACATCGTCTTTGCTCTGATTTAAATCAATATACGCTCTTCCTAATTCGCCCCATGACGTGCTGGACCCCCCTCTCCTTCTACCCCCTGCCTCCCCCCCGCCGTCGCCCCATGACATGTTCGACCCCTCTCTCCTTCCCCCCCATCCCTCCCCCCCCGTCGCCGCCCCCTTCCTTTCACGTTCGACCAACACCACCACCACCACCTCCATCACCATATTTCTCCAGCCTCCCACAAAATAAGCCGTAATTTGGTAGGTTAGGACCAATTATTTCGATTTCCTTTAACATAAAGCGCGTTGGGTTGACCAAGCAGCGTTAAGAGACAGAAGAAGTGAGAGACAAGGGCCCCAAGACTGCATGAGAGTGGCATACTACACCTATGTACTCCCGTACCTGGAGTCGTCGGTACATTGACATGCACCGCCATACTGCCCCGTTATTACATTAACTTACTGAACACTTAACTTACTGACACACGCGTCGTCCAGAAGTCCTCTGATACCATGGCAGATCCATGGGGGATGCGGATGGGGGTAACAGAGGACACATGCTCCCCCCCCCCTCCCCCCTGCCTCTGAAGAAGGGGGCAGTCACTATCTATTCTGCACTGCCCCATCAGCACCCGGTCGCAAGTTTTTGAGGGGATCCGCGCCCTGAAAAATGATGTCCCCCTGTATCATCATTACATTAACTGGCTGCACCATTAGTGAATTAAAGCTGCTCATGTAGACTTTCGACCTGTATGATTCTGTTTAAATTCTTTTGGAGCAGTATCTTGGACACATCTTCTGATTGTACGAAATATTCTCATATATTTTACAAGGCAACACACGGCAGCGATTCCCGAATTATGATGACGTGGTACACACAAAAGCCACAGCGATGCCCGAATTATGATGACGTGGTACACACGAAAGCCGCAGCGATGCCCGAATTATGATGACGTGGTACACACGAAAGCCGCAGCGATGCCCGAATTATGATGACGTGGTACACACGAAAGCCGCAGCGATGCCCGAATTATGATGACGTGGTACACACGAAAGCCGCAGCGATGCCCGAATTATGATGACGTGGTACACACGAAAGCCGCAGCGATGCCCGAATTATGATGACGTGGTACACACGAAAGCCGCACTTTCCCGCACGTTGCAACCGTATTGCCAAAGCAAAGTGGCTTGACAACATGTTGTGTCATTTATTGCGTACAATAAATGTGCTCGTATACACAATACATACCGTTTATTCAAAACCCTTTTTAACGGTTTCTCAGGAAACATATTTTTCTGTATGCAACTTTAACTCCCTGCATCACTCATGCCTTCATATGTCAGACTATGAAGGTCCCGGATGTGCTACACCTATCCAGCTAATTCCCTCTAGATTTCCAGATGTGATGTTTTGCCTATAAACAGCGGTAAATGGCTTTGTCTTAATGCTGGGAGAGGGCGTCTACACTGCCCCATCGTTGTCCATAGGGCGCCATACTAGGGTAAATCGATATATTTGTACCTTGCGTACCACCGTCACTCGATGCACAGTAAACTTTGGCTTTATACTCACATTTCACAACAGCATTAGTTTGCAATCAGGTTGCCGGTCTATAACTGCACATATTTTAGGGTTAAAGCAATCCAAACAGATCCATTCTGGTGTAATAAACTGGATGAAGCTCTTTTTTTTGTCAGATTGTGAGCGAGTGCCGGTGAGGTGCCGGGGGGGGGGGGGCACGTTGCCACGGTTATTTTAGTGCTTTTTGCCGATGTTCATATATATATATATAGCCAACACCCAGCTTGAACTTGTGTTGATACAATGGTTGTATTTATCCATGCTCTGATAGGCGATAAATGTGTAGTTTTGGCTGCCAGTAGCAACTTTTGCTTTATGTCAAGTTAAATAACCATTTAAAATGACATATTACTTTTATTGTGCTGATTATTGATGATTCAAGTGTGAAATCGATATTGGAAACTTCATTGAATAAATCAAATTTAGTGTACAATGGCCAATATTGAGGAATTGACAATGAGGTGTTTGTAATGCGAATATTACATGTGATATAACTTTTTCTCTAACACTGATATGCTAGATCCTCTCTGGACAGGCTGTAACCATGGAGATATACGCGAGATGTGGATCGAAGACCACCCACCCGCCCCCCTACCATCCCACCCCCCGTGCCCCACACCCGCCCCACCTACCCCGCCCCCGCTCCCCGCTCCCCGCCCCCGTCCTCTCTCACCCCCGACACCCGCCACCCTCAACCTCCACATTACACATATCACCCATCCAAGTGACATGTCTGAGAGGATATTTCACACCCACTCACCCGTCAGAGGAAATAAGTTGGGAAGACAGAGACGAACGTTTAAAATTCAATTTGCTTCGTCGTCAGCGTTGGGATTCACATTGTTATCCGAGGCCAAGTCAGTGGCGGGGTGACCGGGCGCCAGGTGCCGCTAAACGCCGCCAGGGCGACAGGGTCCTGACAACATAATGACAGCCAGGTGCGAGCCAACGCGCGACCCTTCTCGCGAACAACAAAAAAAAAGAAATAAAAAACCTAGCAACATGGTTTCTGTCATAACAAATAAAGGCGACATATTTTCCTAACAGATTAATATTGATTAACCAGGCAGTGACGCGCTGGGCGCATGCGCACAGGTACGCACCCACCCAGCATCCACCGCCATTCATCTTGTCAAAGACGAATCAATGAAGTTATAATCGCACTGCTTGTTGTCAAGTGCTGTCTCAGACATAACTATGCCGAATTCATTAAGGAAATCGATCGCGTCAATCATACCTTTTGGCATTGTAAAAGCCTCTAATGGCCAGGTAAGAACATTGCTACACTGATCCGAGCGCTCCCACAGGACACACAGTATATTGTAAAACGCCAAGAGTAGAGTGATATAACGTTGACTGTGAAGCGTATAACGTCGCCTGTAGAGTGTATAACACATGCAGTAGATTGTATGACGCATACATTTGTGTATAACACAGACAGTAGTGCTTACCGCAGAGGGTAGAGTGTATAACAAAGACTGTTGAGTGTATAACGCAGACATAAACGTATATAACGTAGACATTAGAGTATAACTCATGCAGCAAATTGTATAACGCATACATTAGAGTGTATAACGCAGACAGTTGAGTGTATAATGCAGACAGTTGAGTGTATAACGTAGACAGTAGAATGTATAACGCAGACATTAGTGTATAATGCAGACATTAGAGTGTATAATGCAGACAGTAGAGTGTATAATGCAGACAGTATAGTGTATAATGCAGACAGTAAAGTGTATAATGCAGACAGTAGAGTGTATAAAGCAGACAGTATAATGTATAATGCAAACAGTAGAGTGTATAATGCAGACAGCAAAGTGTATAATGCAGACGGTAGAGTATATATATATAAATATTTTTTTTTTTTGGCTAGAGTTTTTGAATTTTTTTTTCTTTTCTTTTTTTTAAAAATAAATGTGCGGTACATAGGTATATCAAGTCCAATTGACCTATTCACAACAACACATGATGGAGAAAGAAAAGACATTGTTTACGTCAATGCAATATTTAGTTTCTCAAGCCAGTTACATATATTTTTAATTTTTGTTACCCTGGTTACCCTGTATATGTTAATTTTTTGTTTTCCTTTAGCCAGAAATAATTTACTGATATCGGAGTGAATACAGCTAGTTTCTCTTTGGTTAAGTATCAGGTAGATTTTGTATATTATATAGCTGCATACGGTTATTCCAAAGTTATCTATATAGCTGTTGCAACCAGTTACGATGTCGGCTGGTGTAACAGTTCTACACATTACGAATGAAACAGCTTTCCAAATGTTATTTATTATAACACACCAGAATAACATGTGAGGTATGGTATGAGAATCGCGACAGTAAGGACAATAGCCATTTTCTCTTAGTTTCATTTTCTTCAGATTGTAGTTACAAGTTAAAATATTGTGCAAAATTGTATAGTTAAATTCTGACAATTTAGAGTCTGTGATGTCAATCACTTTTCGACTAAAAGCTGCCAATGTATCTTCCTCAGCAGGTAGCAGACACCAATTGCCTAACGCCTTCAGAGGTTTTTTAACCTCGTACTTACAGCTTACTAACGCTTTATATATGTCTTTAGATTTGATATTATTGTTTAAACATGTAATAGAGCCTGTAGTTACACAAGGTAAAATAGTCATGACATCGCGTAGTTTTAACATTATATCTCTATATGGATATAGAATTTTCTTTAGTAACTTGATTTGACGCAGTATATCTCTCTGGTCATTTATCATATGGTACAGGTAGGTTTCATCGCCATTTCCATTCGTGAATTTCAAATGGTGTGACAGTAGAGTATATAATGCGGACAGTAGAGTATATAACGCAGACAGTCGAATGTGTAATGCAGACAGCAGAGAGTATAACACAGATAGTAAACTTTATAACGGAGACAGAACAGTGCATAACGGAGACAGTGGAGTGTATAACGGAGACAGTGGAGTGTATAACGGAGACAGTGGAGTGTATAACGGAGACAGTGGAGTGTATAACGAAGACTGTAGCGGGGATAGCGAAGATTGTAGAGTGTATAACGCAAACAGTAGAGTGTATAACGCAAACCGCAGAGAGTATAACGCAGACAGTCGAGTGTGTATCGCAAACAGTCGAGTGTATAACGCAGACAGTAAAAATTTCCTTTCGCGTCTTTTATGCAGGAATTACATAATATTTATTGTCTTGCTCGCCAAATGAAATAAAGCCGAGCAGGACAGCATCTGTGTCTGAGACAGCCTATCGAGGATCTTCGTATGTGTGATGAATCAGTTACTCGCTTCTGGGGCGTCATTAAGATCTAACACAGGAACAGTTTTTTATATTTGTTAGCAATCAAGTAATGTTTATTGCACTCTAGGTCACAGGCCTACGGGACATGGTCAAAGCACATCCCCCAGAGTTTGTTCACCAGGTGGCACCACTGCTCTATGTTGATTAACGGCACCTCAAGACAAAAGCTCCCAGTGGGTGTGATGAAACCCACCAAGACGGGTCACGTTGACCCCATTTGCCAAGGAGGTCACATCCATTCGTGAAAACCCTAAAACACTACTGCAGCCTATGAGGGCTATAGTAGCGCGAAGACTAGCCGTACTATGCATGTTGTCTGCCATTCCAAATGCTGCGTTGTTCCGAGTTAGATGGTTGCCTCGTCAAGCATCTAGAGACGAGCACTGCCGTGACGGTATTTAAAAGCTTCCCGCCAGAGTTCGCCAGATGTCGCCTTTGGGTCTCTCGCTGCCGATCATTCTCACTGGGAGAATGGCCATTTTCCCCGACAAGATCTATTAGCGCCGACAACGAACAGGTTAACTACTTCCGAATCGATAATTGGGTCAAGGATAATAGTAAAGAGAACAGACTTAGGATTCAAACCAGAGCTTGGGGTGAGAAGGGGGGTTTCAGAGGGCTAGTCGGGTGCGGGGGGGCGGGGGGGGGGGTATCAAAGTCCTAGCCAATTTTGAAGTTATTTATGCGAATAATTCTGCATTTATCGAATAGGTATCGATATTACCTTAATAGAATTGAGAAGTGTCCGTGATTTTAATCGGAGGGGAGGGGGGGGGGGGGTTACCCGCCGACTTTATGGATACTCTCGCAGTAGAGGGGTAGAGGGAGCAAACTACATTAAGCTATACAGAAGGAGCGTTGAAGTCTCCCATCAGATATACGGAGATATACGTCACTGAATATTCATGTTTATAATCAGTGCATTAATCGTTCACATATTTACTCGTTAACGCATGTCAACGAGTAAAACGATACACAGATAGTTACATCATTTGTGTCATTGGCTAATATCATGAAAAATCGGGTGACCCCCTACTCTTTGCGAAGAAGGACATGGGATCTTTATCCTGGGACCACACAGACATGGCCACATAACCCAATGAGCTGAAAAAACCCCAGTGAACAATGAAGAGAGCGCCCAGCAGACGACATGCACCGATCAACCCGCCATGACCGGAAGTCACCCTAGACGGAATAGCCTAACGAACGGATAAGGAAATGGACCATGGCAATGAACACTCCCGTCATATAGAGGAAATGAAATACTCTCCTTTGATTATACGTACGACATATAAGGTAACGTGCCTTGCGACTATCATAAATTGTGCAAGCGAAATTATATGCAATGTAACTAATCTAACTGAGGAAGCAAAACTCTCAGATGTCGCTAATTACAACCAATCACCATGAACCAAAACACTGAAGATGGTTGAGGCTAAA
The DNA here is from genome assembly GCA_964019135.1 of Arenicola marina. Lineage (NCBI taxonomy): Eukaryota > Metazoa > Annelida > Polychaeta > Arenicolidae > Arenicola > Arenicola marina. Next base: position 2,352,639 of record OZ025253.1, on the reverse strand, counting down.
TATTATGTCCCTTAACGCAGGAAGAATAAGAAATACAAACAAACTCCATATCATCCTTCACTACGCTATTAAGCAGAACATTGACATAATGTGCCTCCAAGAAACATTTATCACTAGCGCTAAAGTGGCCGATGTAAATCACTCTATCCTCCAGGTCTGGAAAGGTCAAGGCATACACTGTCTTACAGACTCGTCGCATTCCCGCGGTGTGTCTATAATGTTAAACCTAAAAGGGGAATTTAAATAAATAAATAAACACGAATCGCAAGACGGGCGAAGACTGCTGATTAATATTATGGTGAACGACATAATTTTTCACCTTTGTTAATCTGTATGCGTCTAACGTCACAAATGCCAGGATTGACTTTCTAAAACGATTAGTGAAGTGGATAAAGCAAAAAAGCTTGACAGACGTAAACCTCATTGTATGCGGCGACTTAAACTCAGTAGCCAACACAAGTGATAGATCTTCCGGGAAAGTAGAGGCATGTGGAAAGCACCTTCTAAGATTAATGGAGCTTTGTGAACTAACCGACCTATGGCGTACATGTAATCCATGAGATCCTGGCTATGAGTATTATGGTCATATTCCACATTACACTAAGAGCAGAATAGATTATATCATGTCAAGCCCCTACCTGTCAACATGCGCAGCTCAAACTGCAACAATAGTCGCCCCTGTACCGGACCACAAGGCCGTCATAGTCAGATTTGAAAATAATAATTCGAAAATACGAGGAAAGGTTATTGGAAACTGAATAACAGCTACTTTCAAGACGCGGTCTATCTGAAACGTGTCAAGGATATCTTCACCAGTACTATTCGGGAATACGATACTATCTGCTCAAAACGAGATACTTGGAATTTATTTAAGATAAGAGTGGAAGAATACTCCATAAAGTTTGAAATTGTGAAAGCTAGAGAAAGAAAGTGTCAAACACGCCTCCTTGAAGGGGACATACCAAGACAGATTACTGGAACAAGACGCAAAAAACGAAAACGTGATTTTGCAGAGAGTAATTTGTAAAAATCATTACGACTCTATATGCAAGAAGTATGCACAGGGAGCTCAAATAAGGGCAAAAGCAGAATGGATTGAGGAAGGCGAAAAAAACACCACTTATTTTCTAAAACTAGAAGCATGTAGACAAACGCGCAACACGATACATAGTCTGACAGCTACACACGGACGTGTACAATCTGACAATGACGTACTCAACGAAATCCGAGGATACTATGCAAAACTGTATACGTCTAACCCACAAAGGAATGAAAACATCGTCAAATACATAGACAGCACCAATTTGCAAACAAGTTATCCACTGTATGGAAGACCTAAGAATACAAAATGGGAAGCTGTGTGAACAATATATACTTAACAACCTTGTATTAGATGCAAAGTATCTGAGTGAAATTTATACCATGAAAAAAGCTACCAGAAGAATGTGTACCATTATACAAGATAATGAACAATCTCTGGTTACTTATCTGTCGGAGCGGATACCCATTAAAACCTTTGGCACGAATAGTAAACACTTTTATGAAGCTCTAACGAAAAAGAAAGAAACGAAACCACCACGTGAGTCGAAATGAAGATATTTGTTAAATGACCAACACTTAATTTTTGGACCAACCTACCAAAACAAGATTCAGAACATTTTTGACAAAAAGATAGCAGAATTTAATTTCAAGGTCCTGCACGACATAATCGGTTGTAAGTCCAAGCTATACCAATGGAAAATTACTGATGATATGCAATGTAGCGTGTGTAACAAAGAACAAGACCTGCGCCACTTACTATACGACTGTAAACATGCCAAAATTGTCTGGAAACTAGCAGAGTCCGTGCTACAATTAACTATTACTTTCAGAGATATTATCTTCTCAGAAAATTCCAAGGGCAATATATTCATTATTTCGCTCTTATCGTATCTTCTATGCAGATAATTTTTATCGGAATTTAATTCAAGTCAAAAGATAACCCGAACAAGATACCAGTTTTATCACTCCGAACTCTCCTACAGGCTTGAAGTATATAGCATAATATACAAACCGGAAATATGTTACTTATTAGACGAACTTATACTTTCACTAACAAGAACTGAAATTTTGTAGATATGCCTTGTTGATATTTTATGATCACAACGTACTACATGTGTCTCGTGTAATCTGTGATTTCGTATTATTGTATGTCCTTTATGAAATAAAAGTCATCGTAAAAAAAATAATAAAAAAAATATAACCCACTGAGCTAACGGGCCGGCGACCCGCCGCGTCAGAGGGTCGTTCTTAACACAGATCACAATTTCTTTTTCCGCTCGGCATCGTAAATTTTCGGTCAGTGGGGAATGAGAAACGTGCAATGAAATAACGACGGCCTAATTAGTGGCGTCTGGTGCATGCCGCCGGTGTCTGGTGCATGCCGCCGGTGTCTGGTGCCTGCCACCGGTGTCTGGTGCATGCCGCCGGTGTCTGGTGCATGCCGCCGGTGTCTGGTACTTGCCGCCGGTGTCTGGTGCAAGCCGCCGGTGTCTGGTGCATGCCGCCGGTGTCTGGTGCCTGCCGCCGGTGTCTGGTGCATGCCGCCGGTGTCTGGTGCCTGCCACCGGTGTCTGGTGCATGCCGCCGGTGTCTGGTGCCTGCCGCCGGTGTCTGGTGCATGCCGCCGGTGTCTGGTGCATGCCGCCCGTGTCTGGTGCCTGCCGCCGGTGTCTGGTGCATGCCGCCGGTGTCTGGTGCCTGCCACCGTTGTCTGGTGCATGCCGCCGGTGTCTGGTGCCTGCCGCCGGTGTCTGGTGCATGCCGCCGGTGTCTGGTGCATGCCGCCGGTGTCTGGTGCCTGCCACCGGTGTCTGGTGCATGCCGCCGGTGTCTGGTGCATGCCGCCGGTGTCTGGTACTTGCCGCCGGTGTCTGGTGCAAGCCGCCGGTGTCTGGTGCATGCCGCCGGTGTCTGGTGCCTGCCACCGGTGTCTGGTGCATGCCGCCGGTGTCTGGTGCCTGCCGCCGGTGTCTGGTGCATGCCGCCGGTGTCTGGTGCATGCCGCCCGTGTCTGGTGCCTGCCGCCGGTGTCTGGTGCATGCCGCCGGTGTCTGGTGCCTGCCACCGGTGTCTGGTGCATGCCGCCGGTGTCTGGTGCCTGCCGCCGGTGTCTGGTGCCTGCCGCCGTTGTCTGGTGCATGCCGCCGGTGTCTGGTGCATGCCGCCGGTGTCTGGTGCATGCCGCCGGTGTCTGGTACTTGCCGCCGGTGTCTGGTGCAAGCCACCGGTGTCTGGTGCATGCCGCCGGTGTCTGGTGCATGCCACCGGTGTCTGGTGCATGCCGCCGGTGTCTGGTGCATGCCGCCGGTGTCTGGTGCATGCCGCCGGTGTCTGGTGCATGCCGCCGGTGTCTGGTGCAAGCCGCCGGTGTCTGGTGCATGCCGCCGGTGTCTGGTGCCTGCCACCGGTGTCTGGTGCATGCCGCCGGTGTCTGGTGCCTGCCGCCGGTGTCTGGTGCATGCCGCCGGTGTCTGGTGCACGCCGCCGGTGTCTGGTGCCTGCCATGGGTGTCTGGTGCATGCCGCCGGTGTCTGGTGCATGCCGCGTGTGTCTGTTGCATGCCGCCGGTGTGCATGCCGCCGGTGTCTGGTGCCTGCCACCGGTGTCTGGTGCATGCCGCCGGTGTCTGGTGCATGCCGCGGGTGTCTGGTGCATGCCGCCGGTGTCTGGTGTATGCCGCCGGTGTCTGGTGCATGCCGCCGGTGTCTGGTACTTGCCGCCGGTGTCTGGTGCAAGCCACCGGTGTCTGGTGCATGCCGCCGGTGTCTGGTGCATGCCACCGGTGTCTGGTGCATGCCGCCGGTGTCTGGTGCATGCCGCCGGTGTCTGGTGCATGCCGCCGGTGTCTGGTGCATGCCGCCGGTGTCTGGTGCAAGCCGCCGGTGTCTGGTGCATGCCGCCGGTGTCTGGTGCCTGCCACCGGTGTCTGGTGCATGCCGCCGGTGTTTGGTGCCTGCCGCCGGTGTCTGGTGCATGCCGCCGGTGTCTGGTGCACGCCGCCGGTGTCTGGTGCCTGCCATGGGTGTCTGGTGCATGCCGCCGGTGTCTGGTGCATGCCGCGTGTGTCTGTTGCATGCCGCCGGTGTGCATGCCGCCGGTGTCTGGTGCCTGCCACCGGTGTCTGGTGCATGCCGCCGGTGTCTGGTGCATGCCGCGGGTGTCTGGTGCATGCCGCCGGTGTCTGGTGTATGCCGCCGGTGTCTGGTGCATGCCGCCGGTGTCTGGTGCATGCCGCCGGTGTCTGGTGCATGCCGCCGGTGTCTGGTGCATGCCGCCGGTGTCTGGTGCATGCCGCCGGTGTCTGGTGCATGCCGCCGGTGTCTGGTGCATGCCGCCGGTGTCTGGTGCCTGCCACCGGTGTGCATGCCGCCGGTGTCTGGTGCATGCCGCCGGTGTCTGAGCTTCTCTTGCGCTCTAATAACCCACACAGTTTTATTTTAATCCTTCATATATCTTAAACAACTGATTTAATCTTGTACAAAAATCGATGTTCGGCTGATAGTCGTTGCGTTATTTTCGTTGTTTTTCTTAGACTTTGGATAAAACATGTCGATCGATATTCTCAATATCGAGATTGATTTATTGCTTCAGGGTCACGTGGTTGATGTGGCATGTAGTATTGATGTAGCAAGCCTCAGCAGGATAAACCTCAGCCCCTTGGTTACTGCCCAACGACACTAGATGTTATCCATGCTAACTAAACGACGGATTCTAAGTAGTTTAACAAGCAACGGAAATAAGCGACTTTAAAGCGATTAGTGGTATGCAGCTTATGTCGTGCAAGTTCAGTCTTCAGCCAATATTATTAAAAACAATGTTTGCAATGCAATAACGATTAATTACATTTAAGAGTTTCGTTCCTCCCGTAATACAACTTGTATTCTTTACGAGCATCGTTCCGCGCAGAATTTATTATTTCAAACTATTCTTTGAATTTATTATGTACCTGTTTGAAGAACTATTCCGGGACATGAATAAGGTTTGCCATGCACAATCCTTGCTTTCCCTGTGTGACTATTGGATAACTGGTTTACTGGGACATAACGTGAACCCTTTGTGAGAGAGCTAAGGGTGGATATTTGGTTCTGCAAATGATTGCAGGCAGTTAGTCGATCTGTTCAGCGCTGTTTAACCACTACACATCGGTCTTCCAGCTTTTCACCCGACAGCTTCGTCGATAATAAAAAAAAGTTGTATTACAACACGATATCAAAACGTGCTCTCGGAATTCAGGCAGAGAAAGTGTGTACTTTAAAAATGCACTTCGAACCCGAACAAAACGCACATTCATCAACCCCCACAATGGCGCTCGCTATTGATTTCACATATATTGTAAACATAGGTAGTGGTGAACCTATATAGTCTTCTCGCCTCAGGATCATTCCGTTGGTTTTTGAGGGCTTTTAACCCTTATTTTTATCAAAATTGTTTCACTACTCTTCCAAATTGCTGAAAAATCGTTGAATATCAGTTGTCCATGCAACAGCTCGTGATCTGTTCAGCCTATTTCAATCCATTGTCCAAAATAAGAACCGAGAGGGCAGATGGGTACTGCTACCTACTACCGCATCAGAGGTTTGCCTACATCGAAACGAGTGATGCTACCGTAGTTAAGTATGCTATCCAATAAATAAATATAACATGTTTTTAGAAAAAAAAACAATAGGCCAGAAGCCCTCGTGTTGACAACAATTAAAACAAATAACTTGATGGATGGATTCTACTTGTCAATGCTTGTTTTACACTTGAAGGAGTCGTACAAACGCTGCTAGGGGAGTTACAACTACTTGACTGTTAGTGGCAAATAGCGCGTAACACTGTTGTTTAGTTGGTCGCTGTGTATAAAATCTCGAACTATAGCGATCTCTCAATGCAAAGTGCTGTTTACCTAGAAACAGAAAATCATACTCGTCATCGCGTGTGGGAGCGGTTTCATGATACTCGTCATCTCGTGTGGGAGCGGTTTAATGATACTCGTCATCTCGTGTGGGAGCGGTTTAATGATACTCGTCATCTCGTGTGGGAGCGGTTTAATGATACTCGTCATCTCGTGTGGGAGCGGTTTAATGATACTCGTCATCTCGTGTGGAAGCGGTTTAATGATACTCGTCATCTCGTGTGGGAGCGGTTTAATGATACTCGTCATCTCGTGTGGGAGCGGTTTAATGATACTCGTCATCTCGTATAGGAGCGGTTTAATGATACTCGTCATCTTGTGTGAGAGCGGTTTAATGATACTCGTCATCTCGTGTGGGAGCGGTTTAATGATACTCGTCATCTCGTGTGGGAGCGGTTTAATGATACTCGTCATCTCGTATGGGAGCGGTTTAATGATACTCGTCATCTTGTGTGGGAGCGGTTTAATGATACTCGTCATCTCGTGTGGGAGCGGTTTAATGATACTCGTCATCTCGTGTGGGAGCGGTTTAATGATACTCGTCATCTCGTGTGGGAGCGGTTTAATGATACTCGTCATCTCGTGTGGGAGCGGTTTAATGATACTCGTCATCTCGTGGGGGAGCGGTTTAATGATACTCGTCATCTCGTGTGGGAGCGGTTTAATGATACTCGTCATCTCGTATGGGAGCGGTTTAATGATACTCGTCATCTCGTATGGGAGCGGTTTAATGATACTCGTCATCTCGTGTGGGAGCGGTTTAATGATACTCGTCATCTCGTGTGGGAGCGGTTTAATGATACTCGTCATCTCGTATGGGAGCGGTTTAATGATACTCGTCATCTTGTGTGGGAGCGGTTTAATGATACTCGTCATCTCGTGTCGGAGCGGTTTAATGATACTCGTCATCTCGTGTGGGAGCGGTTTAATGATACTCGTCATCTCGTGTGGGAGCGGTTTAATAATACTCGTCATCTCGTGTGGGAGCGGTTTAATGATACTCGTCATCTCGTGTGGGAGCGGTTTAATGAAACTCGTCATCTCGTGTGGGAGCGGTTTAATGATACTCGTCATCTCGTGTGGGAGCAGTTTAATGATACTCGTCATCTCGTGTGGGAGCGGTTTAATGATACTCGTCATCTCATATGAGAGCGGTTTAATGATACTCGTCATCTCGTGTGGGAGCGGTTTAATGATACTCGTCATCTCGTGTGGGAGCGGTTTAATGATACTCGTCATCTCGTGTGGGAGCGGTTTAATGATACTCGTCATCTCGTGTGGGAGCGGTTTAATGATACTCGTCATCTCGTGTGGGAGCGGTTTAATGATACTCGTCATCTCGTGTGGGAGCGGTTTAATGATACTCGTCATCTCGTATGGGAGCGGTTTAATGATACTCGTCATCTCGTGTGGGAGCGGTTTAATGATACTCGTCATCTCGTATGAGAGCGGTTTAATGATACTCGTCATCTCGTGTGGTAGCGGTTTAGTGATACTCGTCATCTCGTATGGGAGCGGTTTAATGATACTCGTCATCTCGTATGGGAGCGGTTTAATGATACTCGGCATCTCGTGTGGGAGCGGTTTAATGATACTCGTCATCTCGTGTGGGAGCGGTTTAATGATACTCGTCATCTCGTGTGGGAGCGGTTTAATGATACTCGTCATCTCGTGTGGGAGCGGTTTAATGATACTCGTCATCTCGTGTGGGAGCGGTTTAATGATACTCGTCATCTCGTGTGGGAGCGGTTTAATGATACTCGTCATCTCGTGTGGGAGCGGTTTAATGATACTCGTCATCTCGTGTGGGAGCGGTTTAATGATACTCGTCATCTCGTGTTGGAGCGGTTTAATGATACTCGTCATCTCGTGTGGGAGCGGTTTAATTATACTCGTCATCTCGTGTGGGAGCGGTTTAATGATACTCGTCATCTCGTGTGGGAGCGGTTTAATGATACTCGTCATCTCGTGTGGGAGCGGTTTAATGATACTCGTCATCTCGTGTGGGAGCGGTTTAATGATACTGGTCATCTCGTGTGGGAGCGGTTTAATGATACACGTCATCTCGTGTGGGAGCGGTTTAATGATACTCGTCATCTCGTGTGGGAGCGGTTTAATGATACTCGTCATCTCGTGTGGGAGCGGTTTAATGATACTCGTCATCTCGTGTGGGAGCGGTTTAATGATACACGTCATCTCGTGTGGGAGCGGTTTAATGATACTCGTCATCTCGTATGAGAGCGGTTTAATGATACTCGTCATCTCGTGTGGGAGCGGTTTAATGATACTCGTCATCTCGTGTGGGAGCAGTTTAATGATACTCGTCATCTCGTGTGGGAGCGGTTTAATGATAATCGTCATCTCGTGTGGGAGCGGTTTAATGATACTCGTCATCTCGTGGGGGAGCGGTTTAATGATACTCGTCATCTCGTGTGGGAGCGGTTTAATGATACTCGTCATCTCGTGTGGGAGCGGTTTAATGATACTTGTCATCTCGTGTGTGAGCGGTAAAATGATACTCGTCATCTCGTGTGGGGGCGGTTTAATGATACTAGTCATCTCGTGTGGGAGCGGTTTAATGATACTCGTCATCTCGTGTGGGAGCGGTTTAATGATACTCGTCATCTCGTGTGGGAGCGGTTTAATGATACTCGTCATCTCGTGTGGGAGCGGTTTAATGATACTCGTCATCTCGTGTGGGAGGGGTTTAATGATACTCGTCATCTCGTGTGGGAGTGGTTCAATGATACTCGTCATCTCGTATAAGAGCGGTTTAATGATACTCGTCATCTCGTGTGGGAGCGGTTTAATGATACTCGTCATCTCGTGTGGGAGCGGTTTAATGATACTCGTCATCTCGTGTGGGAGCGGTTTAATGATACTCGTCATCTCGTATGGGAGCGGTTTAATGATACTCGTCATCTCGTGTGGGAGCGGTTTAATGATACTCGTCATCTCGTATGGGAGCGGTTTAATGATACTCGTCATCCCGTATATGGGCGGTTTAATGATACTCGTCATCTCGTGTGGGAGCGGTTTAATAATACTCGTCATCTCGTGTGGGAGCAGTTTAATGATACTCAACATCTCGTATGGGAGCGGTTTAATGATACTCGTCATCTCGTGTGGGAGCGGTTTAATGATACTCGTCATCTCGTGTGGGAGCGGTTTAATGATACTCGTCATCTCGTGTGGGAGCGGTTTAATGATACTCGTCATCTCGTGTGGGAGCGGTTTAATGATACTCGTCATCTCGTGTGGGAGCGGTTTAATGATACTCGCCATCTCGTGTGGGAGCGGTTTAATAATACTCGTCATCTCGTATGGGAGCGGTTTAATGATACTCGTCATCTCGTGTGGGAGCGGTTTAATGATACTCGTCATCTCGTGTGGGAGCGGTTTAATGATACTCGTCATCTCGTGTGGGAGCGGTTTAATGATACTCGTCATCTCGTGTGGGAGCGGTTTAATGATACTCGTCATCTCGTGTGGGAGCGGTTTAATGATACTCGTCATCTCGTATGGGAGCGGTTTAATGATACTCGTCATCGCGTGTGGGAGCGGTTTAATGATACTCGTTATCTCGTGTGGGAGCAGCTTAATGATACTCGTCATCTCGTATGGGAGCGGTTTAATGATACTCGTCATCTCGTGTGGGGGCGGTTTAATGATACTCGTCATCTCGTGTGGGAGCGGTTTAATGATACTCGTCATCTCGTGTGGGAGCGGCTTAATGATAATCGTCATCTCGTGTGGGAGCGGTTTAATGATACTCGTCATCTCGTGTGGGAGCGGTTTAATGATACTCGTCATCTCGTGTGGGAGCGGTTTAATGATACTCGTCATCTCGTGTGGGAACGGTTTAATGATACTCGTCATCTCGTATGAGAGCGGTTTAATGATACTCGTCATCTCGTGTGGGAGCGGTTTAATAATACTCGTCTCGTGTGGGATCGGTTTAATGATACTCGTCATCTCGTGTGGGAGCGGTTTAATGATACTCGTCATCTCGTGTGGGAGCGGTTTAATGATACTCGTCATCTCGTGTGGGAGCGGTTTAATGATACTCGTCATCTCGTGTGCGAGCGGTTTAATGATACTCGTCATCTCGTGTGGGAGCGGTTTAATGATACTCGTCATCTCGTGTGGGAGCGGTTTAATGATACTCGTCATCTCGTATGGGAGCGGTTTAATGATACTCGTCATCTCGTGTGGGAGCGGTTTAATAATACTCGTCATCTCGTGTGGGAGCGGTTTAATGATACTCGTCATCTCGTGTGGGAGCGGTTTAATGATACTCGTCATCTCGTGTGGGAGCGGTTTAATGATACTCGTCATCTCGTGTGGGAGCGGTTTAATGATACTCGTCATCTCGTGTGGGAGCGGTTTAATGATACTCGTCATCTCGTGTGGGAGCGGTTTAATAATACTCGTCATCTCGTATGGGAGCGGTTTAATGATACTCGTCATCTCGTTTGGGAGAGGTTTAATGATACTCGTCATCTCGTGTGGGAGCGGTTTAATGATACTCGTCATCTCGTATGGGAGCGGTTTAATGACACTCGTCATCTCGTGTGGGAGAGGTTTAATGATACTCATCATCTCGTGTGGGAGCGGTTTAATGATACTCGTCATCTCGTGTGGGAGCGGTTTAATGATACTCGTCATCTCGTGTGGGAGCGGTTTAATGATACTCGTCATCTCGTGTGGGAGCGGTTTAATGATACTCGTCATCTCGTGTGGGAGCGGTTTAATGATACTCGTCATCTCGTGTGGGAGCGGTTTAATGATACTCGTCATCTTGTTTGGGAGCGGTTTAATGATACTCGTCATCTCGTATGGGAGCGGTTTAATGATACTCGTCATCTCGTATGGGAGCGGTTTAATGATACTCGTCATCTCGTATGGGAGCGGTTTAATGATACTCGTCATCTCGTGTGGGAGCGGTTTAATGATACTCGTCATCTCGTGTGGGAGCGGTTTAATGATACTCGTCATGTCGTGTGGGAGCGGTTTAATGATACTCGTCATCTCGTGTGGGAGCGGTTTAATGATACTCGTCATCTCGTGTGGGAGCGGTTTAATGATACTCGTCATCTCCTATGGGAGCGGTTTAATGATACTCGTCATCTCGTGTGGGAGCGGTTTAATAATACTCGTCATCTCGTGTGGGAGCGGTTTAATGATACTCGTCATCTCGTGTGGGAGCGGTTTAATGATACTTGTCCTCTCGTGTGGGAGCGGTTTAATGATACTCGTCATCTCGTGTGGGAGCGGTTTAATGATACTCGTCATCTCGTGTGGGAGCGGTTTAAGGATACTCGTCATCTCGTGTGGGAGCGGTTTAATGATACTCGTCATCTCGTGTGGGAGCGGTTTAATAATACTCGTCATCTCGTATGGGAGCGGTTTAATGATACTCGTCATCTCGTGTGGGAGCGGTTTAATGATACTCGTCATCTCGTGTGGGAGCGGTTTAATGATACTCGTCATCTCGTGTGGGAGCGGTTTAATGATACTCGTCATCTCGTGTGGGAGCGGTTTAATGATACTCGTCATCTCGTGTGGGAGCGGTTTAATGATCATCGTCATCTCGTGTGGGAGCGGTTTAATGATACTCGTCATCTCGTGTGGGAGCGGTTTAATGATACTCGTCATCTCGTGTGGGAGCGGTTTAATGATACTCGTCATCTCGTGTGGGAGCGGTTTAATGATACTCGTCATCTCGTATGGGAGCGGTTTAATGATACTCGTCATCTCGTGTGGGAGCGGTTTAATGATACTCGTCATCTCGTGTGGGAGCGGTTTAATGATACTCGTCATCTCGTGTGGGAGCGGTTTAATGATACTCGTCATCTCGTGTGGGAGCGGTTTAATGATACTCGTCATCTCGTGTGGGAGCGGTTTAATGATACTCGTCATCTCGTATGGGAGCGGTTTAATAATACTCGTCATCTCGTATGGGAGCGGTTTAATGATACTCGTCATCTCGTGTGGGAGCGGTTTAATGATACTCGTCATCTTGTTTGGGAGCGGTTTAATGATACTCGTCATCTCGTATGGGAGCGGTTTAATGATACTCGTCATCTCGTGTAGGAGCGGTTTAATGATACTCGTCATCTCGTGTGGGAGCGGTTTAATGATACTCGTCATCTCGTGTGGGAGCGGTTTAATGATACTCGTCATCTCGTGTGGGAGCGGTTTAATGATACTCGTCATCTCGTGTGGGATCGGTTTAATGATACTCGTCATCTCGTGTGGGAGCGGTTTAATGATACTCGTCATCTCGTGGGGGAGCGGTTTAATGATACTCGTCATCTCGTGTGGGAGCGGTTTAATGATACTCGTCATCTCGTATGGGAGCGGTTTAATGATACTCGTCATCTCGTATGGGAGCGGTTTAATGATACTCGTCATCTCGTGTGGGAGCGGTTTAATGATACTCGTCATCTCGTGTGGGAGCGGTTTAATGATACTCGTCATCTCGTGGGGGAGCGGTTTAATGATACTCGTAATCTCGTGTGGGAGCGGTTTAATGATACTCGTCATCTCGTGTGGGAGCGGTTCAATGATACTCGTCATCTCGTGTGGGAGCGGTTTAATGATACTCGTCATCTCGTGTGGGAGCGGTTTAATGATACTCGTCATCTCGTGTGGGAGCGGTTTAATGATACTCGTCATCTCGTGTGGGAGCGGTTTAATGATACTCGTCATCTCGTGTGGGAGCGGTTTAATGATACTCGTCATCTCGTGTGGGAGCGGTTTAATGATACTCGTCATCTCGTGTGGGAGCGGTTTAATGATACTCGTCATCTCGTGTGGGAGCGGTTTAATGATACTCGTCATCTCGTGTGGGAGCGGTTTAATGATACTCGTCATCTTGTGTGGGAGCGGTTTAATGATACTCGTCATCTCGTATGGGAGCGGTTTAATGATACTCGTCATCACGTATGGGAGCGGTTTAATGATACTCGTCATCTCGTATGGGAGCGGTTTAATGATACTCGTCATCTCGTGTGGGAACGGTTTAATGATACTCGTCATCTCGTGTGGGAGCGGTTTAATGATACTCGTCATGTCGTGTGGGAGCGGTTTAATGATACTCGTCATCTCGTGTGGGAGCGGTTTAATGATACTCGTCATCTCGTGTTTGAGCGGTTTAATGATACTCGTCATCTCCTATGGGAGCGGTTTAATGATACTCGTCATCTCGTGTGGGAGCGGTTTAATAATACTCGTCATCTCGTGTGGGAGCGGTTTAATGATACTCGTCATCTCGTGTGGGAGCGGTTTAATGATACTTGTCCTCTCGTGTGGGAGCGGTTTAATGATACTCGTCATCTCGTGTGGGAGCGGTTTAATGATACTCGTCATCTCGTGTGGGAGCGGTTTAAGGATACTCGTCATCTCGTGTGGGAGCGGTTTAATGATACTCGTCATCTCGTGTGGGAGCGGTTTAATAATACTCGTCATCTCGTATGGGAGCGGTTTAATGATACTCGTCATCTCGTGTGGGAGCGGTTTAATGATACTCGTCATCTCGTGTGGGAGCGGTTTAATGATACTCGTCATCTCGTGTGGGAGCGGTTTAATGATACTCGTCATCTCGTGTGGGAGCGGTTTAATGATACTCGTCATCTCGTGTGGGAGCGGTTTAATGATAATCGTCATCTCGTGTGGGAGCGGTTTAATGATACTCGTCATCTCGTGTGGGAGCGGTTTAATGATACTCGTCATCTCGTGTGGGAGCGGTTTAATGATACTCGTCATCTCGTGTGGGAGCGGTTTAATGATACTCGTCATCTCGTGTGGGAGCGGTTTAATGATACTCGTCATCTCGTGTGGGAGCGGTTTAATGATACTCGTCATCTCGTATGGGAGCGGTTTAATAATACTCGTCATCTCGTATGGGAGCGGTTTAATGATACTCGTCATCTCGTGTGGGAGCGGTTTAATGATACTCGTCATCTAGTTTGGGAGCGGTTTAATGATACTCGTCATCTCGTATGGGAGCGGTTTAATGATACTCGTCATCTCGTGTAGGAGCGGTTTAATGATACTCGTCATCTCGTGTGGGAGCGGTTTAATGATACTCGTCATCTCGTGTGGGAGCGGTTTAATGATACTCGTCATCTCGTGTGGGAGCGGTTTAATGATACTCGTCATCTCGTATGGGAGCGGTTTAATGATACTCGTCATCTCGTGTGGGAGCGGTTTAATGATACTCGTCATCTCGTGTGGGATCGGTTTAATGATACTCGTCATCTCGTGTGGGAGCGGTTTAATGATACTCGTCATCTCGTGGGGGAGCGGTTTAATGATACTCGTCATCTCGTGTGGGAGCGGTTTAATGATACTCGTCATCTCGTATGGGAGCGGTTTAATGATACTCGTCATCTCGTATGGGAGCGGTTTAATGATACTCGTCATCTCGTGTGGGAGCGGTTTAATGATACTCGTCATCTCGTGTGGGAGCGGTTTAATGATACTCGTCATCTCGTGGGGGAGCGGTTTAATGATACTCGTAATCTCGTGTGGGAGCGGTTTAATGATACTCGTCATCTCGTGTGGGAGCGGTTCAATGATACTCGTCATCTCGTGTGGGAGCGGTTTAATGATACTCGTCATCTCGTGTGGGAGCGGTTTAATGATACTCGTCATCTCGTGTGGGAGCGGTTTAATGATACTCGTCATCTCGTGTGGGAGCGGTTTAATGATACTCGTCATCTCGTGTGGGAGCGGTTTAATGATACTCGTCATCTCGTGTGGGAGCGGTTTAATGATACTCGTCATCTCGTGTGGGAGCGGTTTAATGATACTCGTCATCTCGTGTGGGAGCGGTTTAATGATACTCGTCATCTCGTGTGGGAGCGGTTTAATGATACTCGTCATCTTGTGTGGGAGCGGTTTAATGATACTCGTCATCTCGTATGGGAGCGGTTTAATGATACTTGTCATCTCGTATGGGAGCGGTTTAATGATACTCGTCATCTCGTATGGGAGCGGTTTAATGATACTCGTCATCTCGTGTGGGAGCGGTTTAATGATACTCGTCATCTCGTGTGGGAGCGGTTTAATGATACTCGTCATGTCGTGTGGGAGCGGTTTAATGATACTCGTCATCTCGTGTGGGAGCGGTTTAATGATACTCGTCATCTCGTGTGGGAGCGGTTTAATGATACTCGTCATCTCCTATGGGAGCGGTTTAATGATACTCGTCATCTCGTGTGGGAGCGGTTTAATAATACTCGTCATCTCGTGTGGGAGCGGTTTAATGATACTCGTCATCTCGTGTGGGAGCGGTTTAATGATACTTGTCCTCTCGTGTGGGAGCGGTTTAATGATACTCGTCATCTCGTGTGGGAGCGGTTTAATGATACTCGTCATCTCGTGTGGGAGCGGTTTAAGGATACTCGTCATCTCGTGTGGGAGCGGTTTAATGATACTCGTCATCTCGTGTGGGAGCGGTTTAATAATACTCGTCATCTCGTATGGGAGCGGTTTAATGATACTCGTCATCTCGTGTGGGAAAGGTTTAATGATACTCGTCATCTCGTGTGGGAGCGGTTTAATGATACTCGTCATCTCGTGTGGGAGCGGTTTAATGATACTCGTCATCTCGTGTGGGAGCGGTTTAATGATACTCGTCATCTCGTGTGGGAGCGGTTTAATGATAATCGTCATCTCGTGTGGGAGCGGTTTAATGATACTCGTCATCTCGTGTGGGAGCGGTTTAATGATACTCGTCATCTCGTGTGGGAGCGGTTTAATGATACTCGTCATCTCGTGTGGGAGCGGTTTAATGATACTCGTCATCTCGTATGGGAGCGGTTTAATGATACTCGTCATCTCGTGTGGGAGCGGTTTAATGATACTCGTCATCTCGTGTGGGAGCGGTTTAATGATACTCGTCATCTCGTGTGGGAGCGGTTTAATGATACTCGTCATCTCGTGTGGGAGCGGTTTAATGATACTCGTCATCTCGTGTGGGAGCGGTTTAATGATACTCGTCATCTCGTATGGGAGCGGTTTAATAATACTCGTCATCTCGTATGGGAGCGGTTTAATGATACTCGTCATCTCGTGTGGGAGCGGTTTAATGATACTCGTCATCTTGTTTGGGAGCGGTTTAATGATACTCGTCATCTCGTATGGGAGCGGTTTAATGATACTCGTCATCTCGTGTAGGAGCGGTTTAATGATACTCGTCATCTCGTGTGGGAGCGGTTTAATGATACTCGTCATCTCGTGTGGGAGCGGTTTAATGATACTCGTCATCTCGTGTGGGAGCGGTTTAATGATACTCGTCATCTCGTGTGGGAGCGGTTTAATGATACTCGTCATCTCGTGTGGGAGCGGTTTAATGATACTCGTCATCTCGTGTGGGAGCGGTTTAATGATACTCGTCATCTTGTGTGGGAGCGGTTTAATGATACTCGTCATCTCGTATGGGAGCGGTTTAATGATACTCGTCATCTCGTATGGGAGCGGTTTAATGATACTCGTCATCTCGTATGGGAGCGGTTTAATGATACTCGTCATCTCGTGTGGGAGCGGTTTAATGATACTCGTCATCTCGTGTGGGAGCGGTTTAATGATACTCGTCATGTCGTGTGGGAGCGGTTTAATGATACTCGTCATCTCGTGTGGGAGCGGTTTAATGATACTCGTCATCTCGTGTGGGAGCGGTTTAATGATACTCGTCATCTCCTATGGGAGCGGTTTAATGATACTCGTCATCTCGTGTGGGAGCGGTTTAATAATACTCGTCATCTCGTGTGGGAGCGGTTTAATGATACTCGTCATCTCGTGTGGGAGCGGTTTAAGGATACTCGTCATCTCGTGTGGCAGCGGTTTAATGATACTTGTCATCTCGTGTGGGAGCGGTTTAATAATACTCGTCATCTCGTATGGGAGCGGTTTAATGATACTCGTCATCTCGTGTGGGAAAGGTTTAATGATACTCGTCATCTCGTGTGGGAGCGGTTTAATGATACTCGTCATCTCGTGTGGGAGCGGTTTAATGATACTCGTCATCTCGTGTGGGAGCGGTTTAATGATACTCGTCATCTCGTGTGGGAGCGGTTTAATGATACTCGTCATCTCGTGTGGGAGCGGTTTAAGGATACTCGTCATCTCGTGTGGGAGCGGTTTAATGATACTCGTCATCTCGTGTGGGAGCGGTTTAATAATACTCGTCATCTCGTATGGGAGCGGTTTAATGATACTCGTCATCTCGTGTGGGAAAGGTTTAATGATACTCGTCATCTCGTGTGGGAGCGGTTTAATGATACTCGTCATCTCGTGTGGGAGCGGTTTAATGATACTCGTCATCTCGTGTGGGAGCGGTTTAATGATACTCGTCATCTCGTGTGGGAGCGGTTTAATGATAATCGTCATCTCGTGTGGGAGCGGTTTAATGATACTCGTCATCTCGTGTGGGAGCGGTTTAATGATACTCGTCATCTCGTGTGGGAGCGGTTTAATGATACTCGTCATCTCGTGTGGGAGCGGTTTAATGATACTCGTCATCTCGTATGGGAGCGGTTTAATGATACTCGTCATCTCGTGTGGGAGCGGTTTAATGATACTCGTCATCTCCTGTGGGAGCGGTTTAATGATACTCGTCATCTCGTGTGGGAGCGGTTTAATGATACTCGTCATCTCGTGTGGGAGCGGTTTAATGATACTCGTCATCTCGTGTGGGAGCGGTTTAATGATACTCGTCATCTCGTATGGGAGCGGTTTAATAATACTCGTCATCTCGTATGGGAGCGGTTTAATGATACTCGTCATCTCGTGTGGGAGCGGTTTAATGATACTCGTCATCTTGTTTGGGAGCGGTTTAATGATACTCGTCATCTCGTATGGGAGCGGTTTAATGATACTCGTCATCTCGTGTAGGAGCGGTTTAATGATACTCGTCATCTCGTGTGGGAGCGGTTTAATGATACTCGTCATCTCGTGTGGGAGCGGTTTAATGATACTCGTCATCTCGTGTGGGAGCGGTTTAATGATACTCGTCATCTCGTGTGGGAGCGGTTTAATGATACTCGTCATCTCGTGTGGGAGCGGTTTAATGATACTCGTCATCTCGTGTGGGAGCGGTTTAATGATACTCGTCATCTCGTGTGGGAGCGGTTTAATGATAATCGTCATCTCGTGTGGGAGCGGTTTAATGATACTCGTCATCTCGTGTGGGAGCGGTTTAATGATACTCGTCATCTCGTGTGGGAGCGGTTTAATGATACTCGTCATCTCGTGTGGGAGCGGTTTAATGATACTCGTCATCTCGTATGGGAGCGGTTTAATGATACTCGTCATCTCGTGTGGGAGCGGTTTAATGATACTCGTCATCTCCTGTGGGAGCGGTTTAATGATACTCGTCATCTCGTGTGGGAGCGGTTTAATGATACTCGTCATCTCGTGTGGGAGCGGTTTAATGATACTCGTCATCTCGTGTGGGAGCGGTTTAATGATACTCGTCATCTCGTATGGGAGCGGTTTAATAATACTCGTCATCTCGTATGGGAGCGGTTTAATGATACTCGTCATCTCGTGTGGGAGCGGTTTAATGATACTCGTCATCTTGTTTGGGAGCGGTTTAATGATACTCGTCATCTCGTATGGGAGCGGTTTAATGATACTCGTCATCTCGTGTAGGAGCGGTTTAATGATACTCGTCATCTCGTGTGGGAGCGGTTTAATGATACTCGTCATCTCGTGTGGGAGCGGTTTAATGATACTCGTCATCTCGTGTGGGAGCGGTTTAATGATACTCGTCATCTCGTGTGGGAGCGGTTTAATGATACTCGTCATCTCGTGTGGGAGCGGTTTAATGATACTCGTCATCTCGTGTGGGAGCGGTTTAATGATACTCGTCATCTTGTGTGGGAGCGGTTTAATGATACTCGTCATCTCGTATGGGAGCGGTTTAATGATACTCGTCATCTCGTATGGGAGCGGTTTAATGATACTCGTCATCTCGTATGGGAGCGGTTTAATGATACTCGTCATCTCGTGTGGGAGCGGTTTAATGATACTCGTCATGTCGTGTGGGAGCGGTTTAATGATACTCGTCATGTCGTGTGGGAGCGGTTTAATGATACTCGTCATCTCGTGTGGGAGCGGTTTAATGATACTCGTCATCTCGTGTGGGAGCGGTTTAATGATACTCGTCATCTCCTATGGGAGCGGTTTAATGATACTCGTCATCTCGTGTGGGAGCGGTTTAATAATACTCGTCATCTCGTGTGGGAGCGGTTTAATGATACTCGTCATCTCGTGTGGGAGCGGTTTAAGGATACTCGTCATCTCGTGTGGGAGCGGTTTAATGATACTTGTCATCTCGTGTGGGAGCGGTTTAATAATACTCGTCATCTCGTATGGGAGCGGTTTAATGATACTCGTCATCTCGTGTGGGAAAGGTTTAATGATACTCGTCATCTCGTGTGGGAGCGGTTTAATGATACTCGTCATCTCGTGTGGGAGCGGTTTAATGATACTCGTCATCTCGTGTGGGAGCGGTTTAATGATACTCGTCATCTCGTGTGGGAGCGGTTTAATGATACTCGTCATCTCGTGGGGGAGCGGTTTAATGATACTCGTCATCTCGTGTGGGAGCGGTTTAATGATACTCGTCATCTCGTATGGGAGCGGTTTAATGATACTCGTCATCTCGTATGGGAGCGGTTTAATGATACTCGTCATCTCGTGTGGGAGCGGTTTAATGATACTCGTCATCTCGTGTGGGAGCGGTTTAATGATACTCGTCATCTCGTGGGGGAGCGGTTTAATGATACTCGTAATCTCGTGTGGGAGCGGTTTAATGATACTCGTCATCTCGTGTGGGAGCGGTTCAATGATACTCGTCATCTCGTGTGGGAGCGGTTTAATGATACTCGTCATCTCGTGTGGGAGCGGTTTAATGATACTCGTCATCTCGTGTGGGAGCGGTTTAATGATACTCGTCATCTCGTGTGGGAGCGGTTTAATGATACTCGTCATCTCGTGTGGGAGCGGTTTAATGATACTCGTCATCTCGTGTGGGAGCGGTTTAATGATACTCGTCATCTCGTGTTGGAGCGGTTTAATGATACTCGTCATCTCGTGTGGGAGCGGTTTAATGATACTCGTCATCTCGTGTGGGAGCGGTTTAATGATACTCGTCATCTTGTGTGGGAGCGGTTTAATGATACTCGTCATCTCGTATTTGAGCGGTTTAATGATACTCGTCATCTCGTGTGGGAGCGGTTTAATGATACTCGTCATCTCGTGTGGGAGCGGTTTAATGATACTCGTCATCTCGTGTGGGAGCGGTTTAATGATACTCGTCATCTCGTGTGGGAGCGGTTTAATGATACTCGTCATCTCGTGTAGGAGCGGTTTAATGATACTCGTCATCTTGTGTGGGAGCGGTTTAATGATACTCGTCATCTCGTGTGGGAGCGGTATAATGATACTCGTCATCTTGTGTGGGAGCGGTTTAATGATACTCGTCATCTCGTGTGGGAGCGGTTTAATGATACTCGTCATCTCGTGTGGGAGCGGTTTAATGATACTCGTCATCTCGTGTGGGAGCGGTTTAATGATACTGGTCATCTCGTGTGGGAGCGGTTTAATGATACTCGTCATCTCGTGTGGGAGCGGTTTAATGATACTCGTCATCTCGTGTGGGAGCGGTTTAATGATACTCGTCATCTCGTGTGGGAGCGGTATAATGATACTCGTCATCTCGTGTGGGAGCGGTTTAATGATACTCTTCATCTCGTATGGGAGCGGTTTAATGATACTCGTCATCTCGTGTGGGAGCGGTTTAATGATACTCGTCATCTCGTGTGGGAGCGGTTTAATGATACTCGTCATCTCGTGTGGGAGCGGTTTAATGATACTCGTCATCTCGTGTGCGAGCGGTTTAATGATACTCGTCATCTCGTGTGGGAGCGGTTTAATGATACTCGTCATCTCGTGTGGGAGCGGTTTAATGATACTCGTGATCTCGTGTGCGAGCGGTTTAATGATACTCGTCATCTCGTGTGCGAGCGGTTTAATGATACTCGTCATCTCGTGTGGGAGCGGTTTAATGATACTCGTCATCTCGTGTGGGAGCGGTTTAATGATACTCGTCATCTCGTGTGGGAGCGGTTTAATGATACTCGTCATCTCGTGTGGGAGCGGTTTAATGATACTCGTCATCTCGTGTGGGAGCGGTTTAATGATACTCGTCATCTCGTGTGGGAACGGTTTAATGATACTAGTCATCTCGTGGGGGAGCGGTTTAATGATACTCGTCATCTCGTGTGGGAGCGGTTTAATGATACTCGTCATCTCGTGTGCGAGCGGTTTAATGATACTCGTCATCTCGTGTGGGAGCGGTTTAATGATACTCGTCATCTCGTGTGCGAGCGGTTTAATGATACTCGTCATCTCGTGTGCGAGCGGTTTAATGATACTCGTCATCTCGTGTGGGAGCGGTTTAATGATACTCGTCATCGCGTGTGGGAGTGGTTTAATGATACTTGTCATCTCGTGTGGGAGCGGTTTAATGATACTCGTCATCTCGTGTGGAAGCGGTTTAATGATACTCGTCATCTCGTGTGGGAGCGGTTTAATGATACTCGTCATCTCGTGTGGGAGCGGTTTAATGATACTCGTCATCTCGTGTGGGAGCGGTTTAATGATACTCGTCATCTCGTGTGGGAGCGGTTTAATGATACTCGTCATCTCGTGTGGGAGCGGTTTAATGATACTCGTCATCTCGTGTGGGAGCGGTTTAATGATACTCGTCATCTCGTGTGGGAGCGGTTTAATGATACTCGTCATCTCGTGTGGGAGCGGTTTAATGATACTCGTCATCTCGTGTGGGAGCGGTTTAATGATACTCGTCATCTCGTGTGGGAGCGGTTTAATGATACTCGTCATCTCGTGTGGGAGCGGTTTAATGATACTCGTCATCTCGTGTGGGAGCGGTTTAATGATACTCGTCATCTCGTGTGGGAGCGGTTTAATGATACTCGTCATCTCGTGTGGGAGCGGTTTAATGATACTCGTCATCTCGTGTGGGAGCGGTTTAATGATACTCGTCATCTCGTGTGGGAGCGGTTTATTGATACTCGTCATCTCGTGTGGGAGCGGTTTAATGATACTCGTCATCTCGTGTGGGAGCGGTTTAATGATACTCGTCATCTCGTGTGGGAGCGGTTTAATGATACTCGTCATCTCGTGTGGGAGCGGTTTAATGATACTCGTCATCTCGTGTGGGAGCGGTTTAATGATACTCGTCATCTCGTGTGGGAGCGGTTTAATGATACTCGTCATCTCGTGTGGGAGCGGTTTAATGATACTCGTCATCTCGTGTGGGAGCGGTTTAATGATACTCGTCATCTCGTGTGGGAGCGGTTTAATGATACTCGTCATCTCGTGTGGGAGCGGTTTAATGATACTCGTCATCTCGTGTGGGAGCGGTTTAATGATACTCGTCATCTCGTGTGGGAGCGGTTTAATGATACTCGTCATCTCGTGTGGGAGCGGTTTAATGATACTCGTCATCTCGTATGGGAGCGGTTTAATGATACTCGTCATCTCGTGTGGGAGCGGTTTAATGATACTCGTCATCTCGTGTGGGAGCGGTTTAATGATACTCGTCATCTCGTGTGGAAGCGGTTTAATGATACTCGTCATGTCGTGTAGGAGCGGTTTAATGGTACTCGTCATCTCGTGTGGGAGCGGTTTAATGATACTCGTCATCTCGTGTGGGAGCGGTTTAATGATACTCGTCATCTCGTGTGGGAGCGGTTCAATGATACTCGTCATCTCGTGTGGGAGCGGTTTAATGATACTCGTCATCTCGTGTGGGAGCGGTTTAATGATACTCGTCATCTCGTGTGGGAGCGGTTTAATGATACTCGTCATCTCGTGTGGGAGCGGTTTAATGATACTCGTCATCTCGTGTGGGAGCGGTTTAATGATACTCGTCATCTCGTGTGGGAGCGGTTTAATGATACTCGTCATCTCGTGTTGGAGCGGTTTAATGATACTCGTCATCTCGTGTGGGAGCGGTTTAATGATACTCGTCATCTCGTGTGGGAGCGGTTTAATGATACTCGTCATCTTGTGTGGGAGCGGTTTAATGATACTCGTCATCTCGTATTTGAGCGGTTTAATGATACTCGTCATCTCGTGTGGGAGCGGTTTAATGATACTCGTCATCTCGTGTGGGAGCGGTTTAATGATACTCGTCATCTCGTGTGGGAGCGGTTTAATGATACTCGTCATCTCGTGTGGGAGCGGTTTAATGATACTCGTCATCTCGTGTAGGAGCGGTTTAATGATACTCGTCATCTTGTGTGGGAGCGGTTTAATGATACTCGTCATCTCGTGTGGGAGCGGTATAATGATACTCGTCATCTTGTGTGGGAGCGGTTTAATGATACTCGTCATCTCGTGTGGGAGCGGTTTAATGATACTCGTCATCTCGTGTGGGAGCGGTTTAATGATACTCGTCATCTCGTGTGGGAGCGGTTTAATGATACTGGTCATCTCGTGTGGGAGCGGTTTAATGATACTCGTCATCTCGTGTGGGAGCGGTTTAATGATACTCGTCATCTCGTGTGGGAGCGGTTTAATGATACTCGTCATCTCGTGTGGGAGCGGTATAATGATACTCGTCATCTCGTGTGGGAGCGGTTTAATGATACTCTTCATCTCGTATGGGAGCGGTTTAATGATACTCGTCATCTCGTGTGGGAGCGGTTTAATGATACTCGTCATCTCGTGTGGGAGCGGTTTAATGATACTCGTCATCTCGTGTGGGAGCGGTTTAATGATACTCGTCATCTCGTGTGCGAGCGGTTTAATGATACTCGTCATCTCGTGTGGGAGCGGTTTAATGATACTCGTCATCTCGTGTGGGAGCGGTTTAATGATACTCGTGATCTCGTGTGCGAGCGGTTTAATGATACTCGTCATCTCGTGTGCGAGCGGTTTAATGATACTCGTCATCTCGTGTGGGAGCGGTTTAATGATACTCGTCATCTCGTGTGGGAGCGGTTTAATGATACTCGTCATCTCGTGTGGGAGCGGTTTAATGATACTCGTCATCTCGTGTGGGAGCGGTTTAATGATACTCGTCATCTCGTGTGGGAGCGGTTTAATGATACTCGTCATCTCGTGTGGGAACGGTTTAATGATACTAGTCATCTCGTGGGGGAGCGGTTTAATGATACTCGTCATCTCGTGTGGGAGCGGTTTAATGATACTCGTCATCTCGTGTGCGAGCGGTTTAATGATACTCGTCATCTCGTGTGGGAGCGGTTTAATGATACTCGTCATCTCGTGTGCGAGCGGTTTAATGATACTCGTCATCTCGTGTGCGAGCGGTTTAATGATACTCGTCATCTCGTGTGGGAGCGGTTTAATGATACTCGTCATCGCGTGTGGGAGTGGTTTAATGATACTTGTCATCTCGTGTGGGAGCGGTTTAATGATACTCGTCATCTCGTGTGGAAGCGGTTTAATGATACTCGTCATCTCGTGTGGGAGCGGTTTAATGATACTCGTCATCTCGTGTGGGAGCGGTTTAATGATACTCGTCATCTCGTGTGGGAGCGGTTTAATGATACTCGTCATCTCGTGTGGGAGCGGTTTAATGATACTCGTCATCTCGTGTGGGAGCGGTTTAATGATACTCGTCATCTCGTGTGGGAGCGGTTTAATGATACTCGTCATCTCGTGTGGGAGCGGTTTAATGATACTCGTCATCTCGTGTGGGAGCGGTTTAATGATACTCGTCATCTCGTGTGGGAGCGGTTTAATGATACTCGTCATCTCGTGTGGGAGCGGTTTAATGATACTCGTCATCTCGTGTGGGAGCGGTTTAATGATACTCGTCATCTCGTGTGGGAGCGGTTTAATGATACTCGTCATCTCGTGTGGGAGCGGTTTAATGATACTCGTCATCTCGTGTGGGAGCGGTTTAATGATACTCGTCATCTCGTGTGGGAGCGGTTTAATGATACTCGTCATCTCGTGTGGGAGCGGTTTATTGATACTCGTCATCTCGTGTGGGAGCGGTTTAATGATACTCGTCATCTCGTGTGGGAGCGGTTTAATGATACTCGTCATCTCGTGTGGGAGCGGTTTAATGATACTCGTCATCTCGTGTGGGAGCGGTTTAATGATACTCGTCATCTCGTGTGGGAGCGGTTTAATGATACTCGTCATCTCGTGTGGGAGCGGTTTAATGATACTCGTCATCTCGTGTGGGAGCGGTTTAATGATACTCGTCATCTCGTGTGGGAGCGGTTTAATGATACTCGTCATCTCGTGTGGGAGCGGTTTAATGATACTCGTCATCTCGTGTGGGAGCGGTTTAATGATACTCGTCATCTCGTGTGGGAGCGGTTTAATGATACTCGTCATCTCGTGTGGGAGCGGTTTAATGATACTCGTCATCTCGTGTGGGAGCGGTTTAATGATACTCGTCATCTCGTATGGGAGCGGTTTAATGATACTCGTCATCTCGTGTGGGAGCGGTTTAATGATACTCGTCATCTCGTGTGGGAGCGGTTTAATGATACTCGTCATCTCGTGTGGAAGCGGTTTAATGATACTCGTCATGTCGTGTAGGAGCGGTTTAATGGTACTCGTCATCTCGTGTGGGAGCGGTTTAATGATACTCGTCATCTCGTGTGGGAGCGGTTTAATGATACTCGTCATCTCGTGGGAGAGCGGTTTAATGATACTCGTCATCTCGTGGGGGAGCGGTTTAATGATACTTGTCATCTCGTGTGGGAGCGGTTTAATGATACTCGTCATCTCGTGTGGGAGCGGTTTAATGATACTCGTCATCTCGTGTGGGAGCGGTTTAATGATACTCGTCATCTCGTGGGGGAGCGGTTTAATGATACTCGTCATCTCGTGGGGGAGCGGTTTAATGATACTCGCCATCTCGTGTGCGAGCGGTTTAATGATACTTGTCATCTCGTGTGGGAGCGGTTTAATGATACTCGTCATCTCGTGTGGGAGCGGTTTAATGATACTCGTCATCTCGTATGAGAGCGGTTTAATGATAATCGTCATCTCGTGTGGAAGCGGTTTAATGATACTCGTCATCTCGTGTGGGAGAGGTTTAAGGATAATCGTCATCTCGTGTGGGAGCGGTTTAATGATACTCGTCATCTCGTGTGGGAGCGGTTTAATAATACTCGTCATCTCGTATGGGAGCGGTTTAATGATACTCGTCATCTCGTGTGGGAAAGGTTTAATGATACTCGTCATCTCGTGTGGGAGCGGTTTAATGATACTCGTCATCTCGTGTGGGAGCGGTTTAATGATACTCGTCATCTCGTGTGGGAGCGGTTTAATGATACTCGTCATCTCGTGTGGGAGCGGTTTAATGATAATCGTCATCTCGTGTGGGAGCGGTTTAATGATACTCGTCATCTCGTGTGGGAGCGGTTTAATGATACTCGTCATCTCGTGTGGGAGCGGTTTAATGATACTCGTCATCTCGTGTGGGAGCGGTTTAATGATACTCGTCATCTCGTATGGGAGCGGTTTAATGATACTCGTCATCTCGTGTGGGAGCGGTTTAATGATACTCGTCATCTCCTGTGGGAGCGGTTTAATGATACTCGTCATCTCGTGTGGGAGCGGTTTAATGATACTCGTCATCTCGTGTGGGAGCGGTTTAATGATACTCGTCATCTCGTGTGGGAGCGGTTTAATGATACTCGTCATCTCGTATGGGAGCGGTTTAATAATACTCGTCATCTCGTATGGGAGCGGTTTAATGATACTCGTCATCTCGTGTGGGAGCGGTTTAATGATACTCGTCATCTTGTTTGGGAGCGGTTTAATGATACTCGTCATCTCGTATGGGAGCGGTTTAATGATACTCGTCATCTCGTGTAGGAGCGGTTTAATGATACTCGTCATCTCGTGTGGGAGCGGTTTAATGATACTCGTCATCTCGTGTGGGAGCGGTTTATTGATACTCGTCATCTCGTGTGGGAGCGGTTTAATGATACTCGTCATCTCGTGTGGGAGCGGTTTAATGATACTCGTCATCTCGTGTGGGAGCGGTTTAATGATACTCGTCATCTCGTGTGGGAGCGGTTTAATGATACTCGTCATCTTGTGTGGGAGCGGTTTAATGATACTCGTCATCTCGTATGGGAGCGGTTTAATGATACTCGTCATCTCGTATGGGAGCGGTTTAATGATACTCGTCATCTCGTATGGGAGCGGTTTAATGATACTCGTCATCTCGTGTGGGAGCGGTTTAATGATACTCGTCATCTCGTGTGGGAGCGGTTTAATGATACTCGTCATGTCGTGTGGGAGCGGTTTAATGATACTCGTCATCTCGTGTGGGAGCGGTTTAATGATACTCGTCATCTCGTGTGGGAGCGGTTTAATGATACTCGTCATCTCCTATGGGAGCGGTTTAATGATACTCGTCATCTCGTGTGGGAGCGGTTTAATAATACTCGTCATCTCGTGTGGGAGCGGTTTAATGATACTCGTCATCTCGTGTGGGAGCGGTTTAAGGATACTCGTCATCTCGTGTGGGAGCGGTTTAATGATACTTGTCATCTCGTGTGGGAGCGGTTTAATAATACTCGTCATCTCGTATGGGAGCGGTTTAATGATACTCGTCATCTCGTGTGGGAGCGGTTTAATGATACTCGTCATCTCGTGTGGGAGCGGTTTAATGATACTCGTCATCTCGTGTGGGAGCGGTTTAATGATACTCGTCATCTCGTGTGGGAGCGGTTTAATGATACTCGTCATCTCGTGTGGGAGCGGTTTAATGATACTCGTCATCTCGTGGGGGAGCGGTTTAATGATACTCATCATCTCGTGTGGGAGCGGTTTAATGATACTCGTCATCTCGTGTGGGAGCGGTTTAATGATACTCGTCATCTCGTGTGGGAGCGGTTTAATGATACTCGTCATCTCGTGTGGGAGCGGTTTAATGATACTCGTCATCTCGTGTGGGAGCGGTTTAATGATACTCGTCATCTCGTGTGGGAGCGGTTTAATGATACTCGTCATCTCGTGTGGGAGCGGTTTAATGATACTCGTCATCTCGTGTGGGAGCGGTTTAATGATACTCGTCATCTCGTGTGGGAGCGGTTTAATGATACTCGTCATCTCGTGTGGGAGCGGTTTAATGATACTCGTCATCTCGTGGGGGAGCGGTTTAATGATACTCATCATCTCGTGTGGGAGCGGTTTAATGATACTCGTCATCTCGTATGGGAGCGGTTTAATGATACTCGTCATCTCGTATGGGAGCGGTTTAATGATACTCGTCATCTCGTGTGGGAGCGGTTTAATGATACTCGTCATCTCGTGTGGGAGCGGTTTAATGATACTCGTCATCTCGTGGGGGAGCGGTTTAATGATACTCGTAATCTCGTGTGGGAGCGGTTTAATGATACTCGTCATCTCGTGTGGGAGCGGTTCAATGATACTCGTCATCTCGTGTGGGAGCGGTTTAATGATACTCGTCATCTCGTGTGGGAGCGGTTTAATGATACTCATCATCTCGTGTGGGAGCGGTTTAATGATACTCGTCATCTCGTATGGGAGCGGTTTAATGATACTCGTCATCTCGTATGGGAGCGGTTTAATGATACTCGTCATCTCGTGTGGGAGCGGTTTAATGATACTCGTCATCTCGTGTGGGAGCGGTTTAATGATACTCGTCATCTCGTGGGGGAGCGGTTTAATGATACTCGTAATCTCGTGTGGGAGCGGTTTAATGATACTCGTCATCTCGTGTGGGAGCGGTTCAATGATACTCGTCATCTCGTGTGGGAGCGGTTTAATGATACTCGTCATCTCGTGTGGGAGCGGTTTAATGATACTCGTCATCTCGTGTGGGAGCGGTTTAATGATACTCGTCATCTCGTGTGGGAGCGGTTTAATGATACTCGTCATCTCGTGTGGGAGCGGTTTAATGATACTCGTCATCTCGTGTGGGAGCGGTTTAATGATACTCGTCATCTCGTGTTGGAGCGGTTTAATGATACTCGTCATCTCGTGTGGGAGCGGTTTAATGATACTCGTCATCTCGTGTGGGAGCGGTTTAATGATACTCGTCATCTTGTGTGGGAGCGGTTTAATGATACTCGTCATCTCGTATTTGAGCGGTTTAATGATACTCGTCATCTCGTGTGGGAGCGGTTTAATGATACTCGTCATCTCGTGTGGGAGCGGTTTAATGATACTCGTCATCTCGTGTGGGAGCGGTTTAATGATACTCGTCATCTCGTGTGGGAGCGGTTTAATGATACTCGTCATCTCGTGTAGGAGCGGTTTAATGATACTCGTCATCTTGTGTGGGAGCGGTTTAATGATACTCGTCATCTCGTGTGGGAGCGGTATAATGATACTCGTCATCTTGTGTGGGAGCGGTTTAATGATACTCGTCATCTCGTGTGGGAGCGGTTTAATGATACTCGTCATCTCGTGTGGGAGCGGTTTAATGATACTCGTCATCTCGTGTGGGAGCGGTTTAATGATACTGGTCATCTCGTGTGGGAGCGGTTTAATGATACTCGTCATCTCGTGTGGGAGCGGTTTAATGATACTCGTCATCTCGTGTGGGAGCGGTTTAATGATACTCGTCATCTCGTGTTGGAGCGGTTTAATGATACTCGTCATCTCGTGTGGGAGCGGTTTAATGATACTCTTCATCTCGTATGGGAGCGGTTTAATGATACTCGTCATCTCGTGTGGGAGCGGTTTAATGATACTCGTCATCTCGTGTGGGAGCGGTTTAATGATACTCGTCATCTCGTGTGGGAGCGGTTTAATGATACTCGTCATCTCGTGTGCGAGCGGTTTAATGATACTCGTCATCTCGTGTGGGAGCGGTTTTATGATACTCGTCATCTCGTGTGGGAGCGGTTTAATGATACTCGTGATCTCGTGTGCGAGCGGTTTAATGATACTCGTCATCTCGTGTGCGAGCGGTTTAATGATACTCGTCATCTCGTGTGGGAGCGGTTTAATGATACTCGTCATCTCGTGTGGGAGCGGTTTAATGATACTCGTCATCTCGTGTGGGAGCGGTTTAATGATACTCGTCATCTCGTGTGGGAGCGGTTTAATGATACTCGTCATCTCGTGTGGGAGCGGTTTAATGATACTCGTCATCTCGTGTGGGAACGGTTTAATGATACTAGTCATCTCGTGGGGGAGCGGTTTAATGATACTCGTCATCTCGTGTGGGAGCGGTTTAATGATACTCGTCATCTCGTGTGCGAGCGGTTTAATGATACTCGTCATCTCGTGTGGGAGCGGTTTAATGATACTCGTCATCTCGTGTGGGAGCGGTTTAATGATACTCGTCATCTCGTGTGGGAGCGGTTTAATGATACTCGTCATCTCGTGTGCGAGCGGTTTAATGATACTCGTCATCTCGTGTGGGAGCGGTTTAATGATACTCGTCATCTCGTGTGGGAGCGGTTTAATGATACTCGTCATCTCGTGTGGGAGCGGTTTAATGATACTCGTCATCTCGTGTGGGAGCGGTTTAATGATACTCGTCATCTCGTGTGGGAGCGGTTTAATGATACTCGTCATCTCGTGTGCGAGCGGTTTAATGATACTCGTCATCTCGTGTGGGAGCGGTTTAATGATACTCGTCATCTCGTGGGGGAGCGGTTTAATGATACTCGTCATCTCGTGGGGGAGCGGTTTAATGATACTCGTCATCTCGTGTGGGAGCGGTTTAATGATACTCGTCATCTCGTGGGGGAGCGGTTTAATGATACTCGTCATCTCGTGTGGGAGCGGTTTAATGATACTCGTCATCTCGTGTGCGAGCGGTTTAATGATACTCGTCATCTCGTGTGGGAGCGGTTTAATGATACTCGTCATCGCGTGTGGGAGTGGTTTAATGATACTTGTCATCTCGTGTGGGAGCGGTTTAATGATACTCGTCATCTCGTGTGGAAGCGGTTTAATGATACTCGTCATCTCGTGTGGGAGCGGTTTAATGATACTCGTCATCTCGTGTGGGAGCGGTTTAATGATACTCGTCATCTCGTGTGGGAGCGGTTTAATGATACTCGTCATCTCGTGTGGGAGCGGTTTAATGATACTCGTCATCTCGTGTGGGAGCGGTTTAATGATACTCGTCATCTCGTGTGGGAGCGGTTTAATGATACTCGTCATCTCGTGTGGGAGCGGTTTAATGATACTCGTCATCTCGTGTGGGAGCGGTTTAACGATACTCGTCATCTCGTGTGGGAGCGGTTTAATGATACTCGTCATCTCGTGTGGGAACGGTTTAATGATACTCGTCATCTCGTGTGGGAGCGGTTTAATGATACTCGTCATCTCGTGTGGGAGCGGTTTAATGATACTCGTCATCTCGTGTGGGAGCGGTTTAATGATACTCGTCATCTCGTGTGGGAGCGGTTTAATGATACTCGTCATCTCGTGTGGGAGCGGTTTATTGATACTCGTCATCTCGTGTGGGAGCGGTTTAATGATACTCGTCATCTCGTGTGGGAGCGGTTTAATGATACTCGTCATCTCGTGTGGGAGCGGTTTAATGATACTCGTCATCTCGTGTGGGAGCGGTTTAATGATACTCGTCATCTCGTGTGGGAGCGGTTTAATGATACTTGTCATCTCGTGTGGGAGCGGTTTAATGATACTCGTCATCTCGTGTGGGAACGGTTTAATGATACTCGTCATCTCGTGTGAGAGCGGTTTAATGATACTCGTCATCTCGTGTGGGAGCGGTTTAATGATACTCGTCATCTCGTGTGGGAGCGGTTTAATGATACTCGTCATCTCGTGTGGGAGCGGTTTAATGATACTCGTCATCTCGTGTGGGAGCGGTTTAATGATACTCGTCATCTCGTGTGGGAGCGGTTTAATGATACTCGTCATCTCGTATGGGAGCGGTTTAATGATACTCGTCATCTCGTGTGGGAGCGGTTTAATGATACTCGTCATCTCGTGTGGGAGCGGTTTAATGATACTCGTCATCTCGTGTGGAAGCGGTTTAATGATACTCGTCATGTCGTGTAGGAGCGGTTTAATGGTACTCGTCATCTCGTGTGGGAGCGGTTTAATGATACTCGTCATCTCGTGTGGGAGCGGTTTAATGATACTCGTCATCTCGTGGGAGAGCGGTTTAATGATACTCGTCATCTCGTGGGGGAGCGGTTTAATGATACTTGTCATCTCGTGTGGGAGCGGTTTAATGATACTCGTCATCTCGTGTGGGAGCGGTTTAATGATACTCGTCATCTCGTGTGGGAGCGGTTTAATGATACTCGTCATCTCGTGGGGGAGCGGTTTAATGATACTCGTCATCTCGTGGGGGAGCGGTTTAATGATACTCGCCATCTCGTGTGCGAGCGGTTTAATGATACTTGTCATCTCGTGTGGGAGCGGTTTAATGATACTCGTCATCTCGTGTGGGAGCGGTTTAATGATACTCGTCATCTCGTATGAGAGCGGTTTAATGATAATCGTCATCTCGTGTGGAAGCGGTTTAATGATACTCGTCATCTCGTGTGGAAGCGGTTTAATGATACTCGTCATCTCGTGTGGGAGCGGTTTAATGATACTCGTCATCTCGTGTGGGAGCGGTTTAATGATACTCGTCATCTCGTATGGGAGCGGTTTAATGATACTCGTCATCTCGTGTGGGAGCGGTTTAATGATACTCGTCATCTCGTGTGGGAGCGGTTTAATGATACTCGTCATCTCGTGTGGGAGCGGTTTAATGATAATCGTCATCTCGTGTGGAAGCGGTTTAATGATACTCGTCATCTCGTGTGGAAGCGGTTTAATGATACTCGTCATCTCGTGTGGGAGCGGTTTAATGATACTCGTCATCTCGTGTGGGAGCGGTTTAATGATACTCGTCATCTCGTATGGGAGCGGTTTAATGATACTCGTCATCTCGTGTGGGAGCGGTTTAATGATACTCGTCATCTCGTGTGGGAGCGGTTTAATGATACTCGTCATCTCGTGTGGGAGCGGTTTAATGATACTCGTCATCTCGTGTGGGAGCGGTTTAATGATACTTGTCATCTCGTGTGGGAGCGGTTTAATGATACTCGTCATCTCGTGTGGAAGCGGTTTAATGATACTCGTCATCTCGTGTGGGAGCGGTTTAATGATACTTGTCATCTCGTGGGGGAGCGGTTTAATGATACTCGTCATCTCGTGTGGGAGCGGTTTAATGATACTCGCCATCTCGTGTGCGAGCGGTTTAATGATACTCGTCATCTCGTGTGGGAGCGGTTTAATGATACTCGTCATCTCGTGTGGGAGCGGTTTAATGATACTTGTCATCTCGTGTGGGAGCGGTTTAATGATACTCGTCATCTCGTGTGGGAGCGGTTTAATGATACTCGTCATCTCGTGTGGGAGCGGTTTAATGATACTCGTCATCTCGTGGGGGAGCGGTTTAATGATACTCGTCATCTCGTGTGGGAGCGGTTTAATGATACTCGTCATCTCGTGTGGGAGCGGTTTAATGATACTTGTCATCTCGTGGGGGAGCGGTTTAATGATACTCGTCATCTCGTGGGGGAGCGGTTTAATTATACTCGTCATCTCGTGTGGGAGCGGTTTAATGATACTCGTCATCTCGTGTGCGAGTGGTTTAATGATACTCGTCATCTCGTGTGGGAGCGGTTTAATGATACTCGTCATCTCGTGTGGGAGCGGTTTAATGATACTCGTCATCTCGTATGGGAGCGGTTTAATGATACTCGTCATCTCGTGTGGGAGCGGTTTAATGATACTCGTCATCTCGTGTGGGAGCGGTTTAATGATACTCGTCATCTCGTGTGGGAGCGGTTTAATGATACTCGTCATCTCGTGTGGGAGCGGTTTAATGATACTCGTCATCTCGTATGGGAGCGGTTTAATGATACTCGTCGTCTCGTGTGGGAGCGGTTTTATGATACTCGTCATCTCGTGTGGGAGCGGTTTAATGATACTCGTCATCTCGTGTGGGAGCGGTTTAATGATACTCGTCATCTCGTGTGGGAGCGGTTTAATGATACTCGTCGTCTCGTGTGGGAGCGGTTTAATGATACTCGTCATCTCGTGTGGGAGCGAGGTAATAGCGACATCGACCGAGGAAAAATCTCCTGGTGGGGGCGGGGGGGAGGGGGTGACAAGGGGTATTTTCATTCCTCGGGTTTCATGGGAAATCGCCAATTTATATCGTGTCTCTGCCTCTCTCTTTGTATGCGGGGAAATCCGATCTGAGACACTCTAGCAACTTAAAAGTTATTAAACGTATTCAAATATCATTAAGGTGACGTACGTCACGCTGAAAAGGAGATTGAATGAATGTTAACCGACCAGTCCCTTTGCATTGATAAGGGACAGACCATTTGATATCCAGGGGCGCTATGCTGTCCGGTGGAGGAGTTATATTTGTGGGGTCGACTAGGGCTGAATCGCAACAGTAGGAGGTCAGAACAGAGAGGAATCCTGTATCCAGCATCAACCAACATGGACTCTGTATCCAGCATCAACCAACATGGACTCTGTATCCAGCATCAACCAACATGGACTCTGTATCCAGCATCAACCAACATGGACTCTGTATCCAGCATCAACCAACATGGACTCTGTATCCAGCATCAACCAGACATGGACTCTGTATCCAGCATCAACCAACATGGACTCTGTATCCGGCATCAACCAGACATGGACTCTGTATCCGGCATCAACCAGACATGGATTCTCTATCCGGCATCAACCAGACATGGACTCTGTATCCGGCATCAACCAGACATGGACTCTGTATCCAGCATCAACCAGACATGGATTCTCTATCCAGCATCAACCAGACATGGACTCTGTATCCAGCATCAACCAACATGGACTCTGTATCCGGCATCAACCAGACATGGACTCTGTATCCGGCATCAACCAGACATGGATTCTCTATCCGGCATCAACCAGACATGGACTCTGTATCGAGCATCAACCAGACATGGACTCTGTATCCGGCATCAACCATACATGGATTCTCTATCCGGCATCAACCAGACATGGACTCTGTATCCAGCATCAACCAGACATGGACTCTGTATCCAGCATCAACCAGACATGGATTCTCTATCCAGCATCAACCAGACATGGACTCTGTATCCAGCATCAACCAGACATGGACTCTGTATCCAGCATCAACCAGACATGGACTCTGTAACCGGCATCAACCAGACATGGATTCTCCATCCGGCATCAACCAGACATCAACATGGACTCTGTATCCAGCATCAACCAGACATGGACTCTGTAACCGGCATCAACCAGACATGGATTCTCCATCCGGCATCAACCAGACATGAACTCTGTATCCAGCATCAACCAGACATGGACTCTGTATCCGGCATCAACCAGACATAAACTCTGTATCCGGCATCAACCAGACATGGATTCTCCATCCGGCATCAACCAGACATGGACTCTGTATCCAGCATCAACCAGACATGGACTCTGTATCCGGCATCAACCAGACATGGACTCTGTATCCAGCATCAACCAGACATGGACTCTGTATCCGGCATCAACCAGACATGGACTCTGTATCCGGCATCAACCAGACATGGACTCTGTATCCGGCATCAACCAGACATGGATTCTCTATCCGGCATCAACCAGACATGGACTCTGTATCCGGCATCAACCAGACATGGACTCTGTATCCAGCATCAACCAGACATGGATTCTCTATCCAGCATCAACCAGACATGGACTCTGTATCCAGCATCAACCAAACGTAGACTCTGTATCCAGCATCAACCAGACATGGACTCTGTAACCGGCATCAACCAGACATGGATTCTCCATCCGGCATCAACCAGACATGGACTCTGTATCCAGCATCAACCAGACATGGACTCTGTATCCGGCATCAACCAGACATAAACTCTGTATCCGGCATCAACCAGACATGGATTCTCCATCCGGCATCAACCAGACATGGACTCTGTATCCAGCATCAACCAGACATGGACTCTGTATCCGGCATCAACCAGACATGGACTCTGTATCCGGCATCAACCAGACATGGACTCTGTATCCAGCATCAACCAGACATGGACTCTGTATCCAGCATCAACCAGACATGGACTCTGTATCCGGCATCAACCAGACATGGACTCTGTATCCAGCATCAACCAGACATGGACTCTGTATGGGGTCGTGACCACGCCCCGGCCTACTAAGTCACGGGGTGCCCCACCATGATCTCGTGACCACGCCCCGGCTTACTAAGCCACAGGGTGAACCACCATGGGGTCGTGATAACATTCGTTTGTCACCAACGTCTTTTGGAGTTATGAGGGAATAATAATCTCATCTGGTGCGGTTGCCTCTTGAGGCCTGAGACCATTTCTATATCACCATGAAGTCCCCTACCGGCGGACAGCCGCCACCTGTCTCTGCCTGACTAATGGGAGCGTTACATGCAGCCGGTTAGGGATGCGACCCTGCGACTTACAATCCTCGTTAAATGTCTGACAAGATATCAGGCCACACATGTCCAGTCGGCCGACATTTGGAAACGGGACGGACATATCGGGACGCACTTAACATCTGATGCATACCATTTAGCCAATGGCGGACATTTTGCCATTATCGTGAAAAATTGGGTGGACGTTTTGCAATTATAGTGAGAAATTTTGCAATGGGCAGACGTTGTTTTGCCACAAACGACGATCATCACAACCTTCCGTCATCGCTATAATACACACTTACCTGCGACAGGAAATCGCTATACGTGTCTGTGGCCCGCCAGTCTATATAGCCACCAACTGGTGCAACGTTTCCAAGAAGCTTACTGAATTCAATTATGATCGATTTAATATCTCGACTAATGGAGCAACACATTTTATGTCAAATTTGTTCTCCTTACTTTTTACAAATATGCAGCTGACAAAAGGTCAACGGACCGGCTAACATGAACGCGTTTAGCATCTATTCAGATCCCAGGGGATATGACGATAGGATGGACAAGTTTCGGGCGAGGTAAAATAGCTCACCACGCCGAGCTCTGGTTTGAGAAATTACACTTCAAACCAGGAAATTTATGTTATGAGTAATGGCCAAGACCCAACCATGGGTGATCGATGTATTTACTGTGGCAAACTCTGCCGGTCTCAGACAGACTTGCTCAGTTATAGCGGAAAACTTGGCTCTCATAGATCGTGACACCTGCAGGATTTACGCCTGGGTACGTAACTAAATCTATAGTTTTTTCGAAATGAATGAAGATGATGAGTTTCACTCATGATGCCAGATCATGATCTGTTTTAGATTCTACTTGAGCCATTATGATCATACGAGGATAAACCATTGTCCACAAAATTGTCACGTATCTTTAATACAGCACGGAAATGAATGTGAAAGATAAACTGTTGACTATACTCTAATACAGTTCATATAGCACTTCCCCTTTCGACTACCCCAGTCCCACCCTGTCCAACATCGGAGAGACTTGAGAACAAGTATAAAAATAGGTACTATAATAATAGGCTGAGCGAAGGTAATAAATAAACTTTAATGAATATTTTCATCTATAATATACTTTTTACGTCAGAATCTTACACATCAGTTTGTATTGTTACCATATCACATAATTTTAAGCTCTGGGTATAACTTACAATTATCACATCGCTTTGTTATCACTGCGTCCCCTGTACACATATATCACAAGGTCATGTGGGGGGCTGAATTCCACTTTCGATGCCGAGTAATCATATGGCCCAGTTATTTTTAATTGAAACACGGCCTTCTTGCTCCTTAACACTGCATATATGCATACTGCTTTGGATTGCAATGAGAGTAATTTAGGTTCACAGATTGAAAACCTGGATGGCAACCCCAACCCTGTATAAACGAAGTCAGGAGTGACATGATATTGATATGCCACTGAATGAAATCACAAGATCAAGGTACGAGATAATTGTCTGTCATGTATGAAGTAGTTGAGATCTTCGAAATTAGAGTGTACTCCATACAGAATCAACGTTGATGTGCCATAAGGTGGCAAGCCATGACATAACACCGGCTATGGCGTGGCTATGGCACTATAATGGCACTGTGTCATTACTCGGGTATGACATATATCCGGCAACCATGGCAACTCTCGGTTCTCCTTCCTTTGTTGCCACCATCACTGACAAGGGCAACGTCCATGGACAACTGCAGGATTCCTTGCTTTATCCATCTGATCTTCTCTTCTCCTCGCGTTATTACGATAAGAGACTGGCACTGCTTCCCGGATCTTTGCCTTCCGTGGCGCGGTCACCCGCCGGACGCGCCGCACGAGCGGCTCCACCCGAAGCGGCGCCACCCGAACCGCCTCCTCC
This sequence comes from Arenicola marina, assembly GCA_964019135.1. Lineage (NCBI taxonomy): Eukaryota > Metazoa > Annelida > Polychaeta > Arenicolidae > Arenicola > Arenicola marina. The sequence goes on along the minus strand of OZ025253.1, from coordinate 2,314,317 downwards.
CATACGCTCTGTACCACCCACACGAGCGCCAGAAGCTGGCTTCACCTCCACCACAACCCCCTGGACCCTGGCACTAGGTTGCCATCCAGGGGCTACGGGATTTGGAGTAACGGGCCCGACCTTCGCGGTGTCTTTTTGCCTTCCGGTTCCTCCTACGGGATTTGGACCAACGTCCTTGACTTTTGCCGGTGTTTCAGCCACCGCGATGCCCGGTTTGGCCTGAAAGGGCTTCACTTCGGTCTTCTTCGCCAGCCTCTTCTTTTCGCGTTTTCGCAACCAATATTTGATGTTTTTCTTCGCGAAACGGATGTGAGACGTGCAGGAAATGACGTCACAGATTAGGAGTAAGACCAGCAGGATGATGACCGCCACGCAGAAGACGAGTCCGATGGTCTGCGCGCCGTCCGCCTCCACCAGCTCTGGCTCAAGGTCATCCGGCCCTGGCGCCTGCGCCACGGTTACCAGGGGAACCTCTGTCACCGTGTCAGTGTAGCCAGCCATGTTGCTCTGTAATTATATACACTTGAGTTCAAACATGAATGGCAATAAAAGTTGTCGGTTGGTTTATGTTTTTAATGCTAGACATTACTGTTTGTAATATTGTGGTACCACAAGCTTACCTTCACATCACTATATCCCCAAATTTAAAACTCAGTGAGCACAAATATTTTTTAATGGTCCAACTACTGTAAAAGGGTTAAGCAAGAATTCCGATATGTCATTTAAAAAATACTTAAAAGATCCCCCTATTAATAAGTTTCACTTCAACGCTATTAACCGTGACTGTACCGAAAAGATAATTGATGCTCTGAAACCTAAATCAAGCTCTGGTCACGACAACCTTAGTGTAAGATTATTGAAGGAAATAAAATATGAGGTGAGCGAAGCCCTTACCATAATCATAAATCAGTGTCTGTCAACCGGTTTGTTTCCAGATAAGTTAAAAATCGCAAAGGTAGTACCAGTTTATAAAAAAGGGAATGAAGGTTTGATTGAGAATTATCGTCCTATATCCATTCTTCCAGCTTTTTCTAAGGTAGTAGAGAAAGTTATCGCCGACCAGCTTTATGATTATTTCGTAAGAAGCAAATTATTAAATAACAGTCAATATGGGTTTCGCCAACACCAGTCAACAGATTTAGCTGTGATGGAACTCGTGGACCGAATATTATAAATAATGGATAAGCGACATATTCCTGTTAGTATATTTTTAGATGTGTCCAAGGCGTTTGACACCATAAATCACAATGTCCTTATATCTAAATTATCTCATTATGGGGTATCCGGTAGTTCTCTTGAATTACTAAACAATTACGTGACGAATCGTAAGCAGTATGTTCAAATCGAAAATGTTCAATCTGATATGTCTGATATAGCAACAGGGATTCCACAAGGGTCTATTCTTGGTCCCCTACTTTTTATTATCTATATAAATGATATATCCTCAGCTAGCGATATTTTCAAATTTATTATATATGCGGATGATACCACGCTGTTAAGTACTATGACTCCTGTCCCTAATGAGTCCAGCCTTGTAATAAATTGCGAATTGGTTAAAATTAGTGAGTGGCTTTATGCAAACAAACTTGCCCTGAATGCGGCAAAATCCAGGTTCATGATCTTTCATACACAACAGAAATCTGTTAATGTTCCATCTTTGTTTATAAACAATACGCAAATTGAGTGCGTTGGCAGTTATGACATGCTTGGTATCGTCCTTGACAAACATATGAAATGGAATAAACATGTTGATAAGATCGCGAATAAAATCTCTAAAGTTGCTGGGATTCTAAATAAATTGAAATGGACCCTTCCTCGGCACATTTTAAGCACTATTTATAACACCCTGATATCACCCATCTAAATTATGGCATCCTTATATCGGGGTATAAGGCTGAACGTATCTCCAGACTGCAAAAAAAGGGCTGTCAGAAAAATTAATCTAAGTCGATTTAACGCCCACACAGAACCGATATTTAAAGAACTGAAATTGTTAAAATTGGATGATATGCGCATATTGCAAACCCTAAAGTTTTATTACAAGCTGAAGCATGATACATTACCATTTTATTTCTCACAGTTACCGATTGTTCATAGCCATCAAATTCATCACCACAATACGAGATTCAATTCCCGAGTGTCTACCACTATGGTATTCCACGACTTTGCAACTAACTGTATTCGACATAGTCTCGTTAAAGTTGTAAATGAAACTTCAACACTTATTCTTAACAAAATATATACGCATAGCTTACCTGCATTTGCAAGATATGTTAAGGATAATTTAATAATTAACTATGATTTCGAGTGTCACATCGAACATTGCTATATTTGCCGTCAGTTAATTGTCTGAATAACTTAAGTATATATATTGAAGCTGTTTATGTGAGGTGTGTTTTGATTTGAGTTGAATACCTAAAATATTAGTGTATATATATTACTGTTATCTTTTGGTTGTTTATGTGTAACTGTATAACTTTAATAATCACAATGTTGGGTGGCTCTAGCGCCAGCGACCTTTAACGTCTTAGTTGGACTCTCCCGGCCAAGTCGACACTATTTGTTTCACTTCTCGTTTGTATTTACGTCATACTTGGTCAAATAAACGAATCTTGAATCTTGAATCTTAATGGCAAACTTATATTTAACTACTATAGTTCCATCGACAGTATTTTAACAACTGAGTGATGTATGTCATTGTCAATCAGATAAGTGTAAACGGTCAAATTGAATTGAATTGTTGGGAGTACGTTAACTCATAATCATGGTCAATATTCGTGCTCACATGTGGTACCAGATGTTATAACAGCGTCAAAGAGTCGTTTGCTGGTTGAACAGATTGGCCACCTCGCCAGTAGATCTATATTAAATTTTTCGAGACTGCAATACAGGTCTTCTGCTAGGACCATTTGTTACACCCAGGTGTGTACTCACACAGGTGTGTACTCACCCAGGTGTGTACTCACCAAGGTAAATACTCACACAGGTGTGTACTCACACAGGTGTAAACTCACACAGGTGTGTACTCACACAGGTGTGTACTCACCCAGGTGTGTACTCACCAAGGCAGATACTCACAAAGATGTGTACTCACACAGGTGTGTACTCACACAGGTGTGTACTCACACAGGTGTGTACTCACACAGGTGTATACTCACACAGGTGTGTACTCACACAGGTGTGTACTCACACAGGTGTGTACTCACACAGGTGTGTACTCACACAGGTAGATAATCACACAGGTGTGTACTCACCAAGGTAGATACTCACACAGGTGTGTACTCACACAGGTGTGTACTCACACAGGTGTATACTCACACAGGTGTGTACTCACACAGGTGTGTACTCACACAGGTGTGTACTCACACAGGTGTGTACTCACCCAGGTGTGTACTCACCAAGGTAGATACTCACACAGGTGTGTACTCACACAGGTGTGTACTCACCCAGGTGTGTACTCACACAGGTGTGTACTCACCCAGGTGTGTACTCACCAAGGTAGATATTCACACAGGCGTGTACTCACACAGGTGTGTACTCACACAGGTGTATACTCACCCAGGTGTGTACTCACCAAGGTAGATACTCACACAGGTGTGTACTCACACAGGTGTGTACTCACCCAGGTGTGTACTCACCCAGGTGTGTACTCACACAGGTGTGTACTCACCCAGGTGTGTACTCACCCAGGTGTGTACTCACACAGGTGTGTACTCACACAGGTGTGTACTCACACAGGTGTATACTCACACAGGTGTATACTCACACAGGTGTGTACTCACACAGGTGTGTACTCACACAGGTGTATACTCACACAGGTGTGTACTCACACAGGTGTGTACTCACACAGGTGTGTACTCACACAGGTGTGTACTCACACAGGTAGATAATCACACAGGTGTGTACTCACCAAGGTAGATACTCACACAGGTGTGTACTCACACAGGTGTGTACTCACACAGGTGTGTACTCACCCAGGTGTGTACTCACCAAGGTAGATACTCACACAGGCGTGTACTCACACAGGTGTGTACTCACACATGTGTATACTCACCCAGGTGTGTACTCACACAGGTAGATACTCACACAGGTGTGTACTCACACAGGTGTGTACTCACACAGGTGTGTACTCACACAGGTGTGTACTCACACAGGTGTGTACTCACACAGGTGTGTACTCACACAGGTAGATAATCACACAGGTGTGTACTCACCAAGGTAGATACTCACACAGGTGTGTACTCACACAGGTGTGTACTCACACAGGTGTGTACTCACACAGGTGTGTACTCACCCAGGTGTGTACTCACCAAGGTAGATACTCACACAGGTGTGTACTCACACAGGTGTGTACTCACCCAGGTGTGTACTCACACAGGTGTGTACTCACCCAGGTGTGTACTCACCAAGGTAGATACTCACACAGGCGTGTACTCACACAGGTGTGTACTCACACAGGTGTATACTCACCCAGGTGTGTACTCACCAAGGTAGATACTCACACAGGTGTGTACTCACACAGGCGTGTACTCACCCAGGTGTGTACTCAAGCAGGTGTGTACTCACAAAGGTAGATACTCACAAAGGTAGATACTCACCCAGGTGTGTACTCACCCAGGTGTGTACTCACCCATGTGTGAACTCACCAATGTGTGTACTAACACGGGTGTGTGTTCACACAGGTGGATAATCACTAAAGCGGCAGCGGGGCGGGCTCTGAAAGGTCTTTACGGATGCGCCCGCAGTATTTAATAATCAAGCAATATTTTCATTCACACATCGTTACCGCTAGACGTAAAAAGAGGTTGACTTCGGGACGATTTGCAGAAGAGACATGACCAAACACCAACCGACTCCGAACGAATCACGTGCTCTTGCATTAGTTATACGCGTCTGTTTCTGGTGTAAATAATAGGCATGCTTTGGTCGCTGCAAGCAATCCTTTTGTATTGCGACCGATAAAGCTTCATGTACTCACCCAGGTTTGTACACATACAGGTGTGTACACATATAGGTGTGTATTCACACAGGTGTGTACTTACCCAGGCGTGTACTCACACAGGTGTGTACTCATACAGGTGTGTACTCACCAATATGTGTACTCACACAGGTGTGTAGTTACCCAGGCGTGTACTCACACAGGTGTAAACTCACACAGGTGTGTACTCACCAATATGTGTACTCACAGAAGTATGTAGTCACAGAAGTATGTAGTCACAGAAGTGTGTACTCACAGAAGTGTGTACTCAAGCAGGTGTGTACTCCCACAGGTGTGTACTCACACAGGTGTGTACTCACCAATGTGTGTACTCACCTAGGTGTGTACTCGCCCAGGTGTGTACACACCCAGGTGTGTACACACCCATGTGTGTACACACCCAGGTGTGTACTTACCTAGGTGTGTGCTCACCCTGGTGTGTGCCAACACAGGTGCTGAGACATATTTCTGCTGACATCAATTTCTGCTCACAGGCTTTATTCACACACCGGTCCCCGCTACACTTACCTAGCCTGCCGCTCTGTCCTCTCTGTACTGCTAGCCTCGTGATCAATCCGCAGAATGCCGCCAACAGAAATTAATATTTGCTCTATCAGTATTACTCATTGAGGTTCAGTTCATGTCTCCCGTCAACGTGATGGATGAAGGTCAGGGACTGTCAGGCAATCCAGCCCCTCGGATGTGGCTGTGGTTGGTGGCTGTGGCTGTGGCTGGGGTTGGTGGCTGTGGCTGTGGCTCGGAGCTAGTGGCTCTGGTTTCTGGTTATGGTTGGCGGCTGTGGTTTGTGGCTCTGGCTGGTGGTTGGTGGCTGTGGTTTGTGGCTCTGGTTGGTGGCTGGTGGCTGTGGTTTGTGGCTCTAGTTGGTGGCTGGTGGCTGTGGTTTCTGATTCTGGTTGGTGGCTGGTGGTTGTGGTTTCTTGTTCAGGTTGGTGACTGGTGGCTGTGGTTTTTGGTTCTGGTTGGTGGCTGGTGGCTGTGGCTTTGGTTCTGGTTGGTGGCTGGTGGCTGTGGCTTTGGTTCTGGTTGGTGGCTGGTGGCTGTGGTTTTGGTTCTGGTTGGTGCCTGGTGACTGGTGACTGGTGGCTGGTGACTGGTGACTGGTGGCTCGTGGCTGGTGACTGGTGGCTGTGGCTCTGGCTGGCTGGTGGCTGGTGGCTGTGGCTCTGGCTGGCTGGTGGCTGGTGGCCGCCAGATAACAAGTGTGATCATGCATGACAACGGATGCCCCAAGACAGATACACAAAGGCTCGACAAGATATTATGGATTTTGTCTCCGCACCGTGACAAAGACGAACAGGACGGACAAGGTGGGACAGGAAAGGAACCGGGCAGTGGAGCGTGGCGGTAGGAGGGGTGGGGGCGTAGGGGTGAAGGAGGGGTTGGGGTCGGGAGGGGGCAGGGTGAGAGAGGGGTGTGAAGTAAGAAGGATGGGATGAGATGGCATGGGATGGAGGAAGGGATAGTAGGACGGAGAAAGTGGTGCGTGGTGGGGGTGGGGATGAAGGATAGAGGGAGGGCTGGGAGGGTTGTAGGGATCGGAAGGGGGGAGGGGTGGGATGAGATAGAGAGGTGTGGGGGAAAAAGAGGCGTGAGGGATGAGATTTGGGCGGGATGAGTGGGGGTGACTGAGGGTTGAGGAGAGGAAACAGGGTTCGGTGGCTGAGAGTCAGGGCTGAGAGGAGGGAGAGGTAGTGGTGGGGGTGAGGGAGGTATGGGTGGAAGGGTGGGGGTGAGGGAGGTAGGGGTGGGAGGGTGTGGAAAGGGAGCTGGGCGTGGTTATAACGGTTGGCATGGTGTGACGGTGATACACAGGCGTGAGGTGAATACAGGCAAGGTAAGAGGATGAATGACTTGGTTATGTTCGTCCTCAGTCTCGCTCATTGCTATAGCCACTTTACTTGGTTATGTTCGTCCTGAGTCTCGCTCATTGCTATAGCCACTTTACTTGGTTATGTTCGTCCTGAGTCTCGCTCATTGCTATAGCCACTTTACTTGGTTATGTTCGTCCTCAGTCTCGCTCATTGCTACAGCCACCTTACTTGGTTATGTTCGTCCTGAGTCTCGCTCATTGTTATAGCCACTTTACTTGGTTATGTTCGTCCTGAGTCTCGCTCATTGCTATAGCCACTTTACTTGGTTATGTTCGTCCTGAGTCTCGCTCATTGCTATAGCCACTTTACTTGGTTATGTTCGTCCTGAGTCTCGCTCATTGCTATAGCCACTTTACTTGGTTATGTTCGTCCTGAGTCTCGGTCATTGCTATAGCCACTTTGCTTGGTTATGTTCGTCCTGAGTCTCGCTCATTGCTATAGCCACTTTACTTGGTTATGTTCGTCCTGAGTCTCGCTCATTGCTATAGCCACTTTACTTGGTTATGTTCGTCCTCAGTCTCGCTCATTGCTATAGCCACTTTACTCGGTTATGTTCGTCCTGAGTCTCGCTCATTGCTATAGCCACTTTACTTGGTTATGTTCGTCCTGAGTCTCGCTCATTGCTATAGCCACTTTACTTGGTTATGTTCGTCCTGAGTCTCGCTCATTGCTATAGCCACTTTACTTGGTTATGTTCGTCCTCAGTCTCGCTCATTGCTATAGCCACTTTACTTGGTTATGTTCGTCCTGAGTCTCGCTCATTGCTATAGCCACTTTACTCGGTTATGTTCGTCCTGAGTCTCGCTCATTGCTATAGCCACTTTACTTGGTTATGTTCGTCCTGAGTCTCGCTCATTGCTATAGCCACTTTACTTGGTTATGTTCGTCCTGAGTCTCGCTCATTTCTATAGCCACCTTACTTGGTTATGTTCGTCCTCAGTCTCGCTCATTGCTGTAGCCACTTTACTCGGTTATGTTCGTCCTGAGTCTCGCTCATTGCTATAGCCACTTTACTTGGTTATGTTCGTCCTGAGTCTCGCTCATTGCTATAGCCACTTTACTTGGTCATGTTCGTCCTGAGTCTCGCTCATTGCTATAGCCACTTTACTTGGTTATGTTCGTCCTGAGTCTCGCTCATTGCTATAGCCACTTTACTTGGTTATGTTCGTCCTGAGTCTCGCTCATTGCTATAGCCACTTTACTCGGTTATGTTCGTCCTGAGTCTCGCTCATTGCTATAGCCACTTTACTCGGTTATGTTCGTCCTGAGTCTCGCTCATTGCTATAGCCACTTTACTTGGTTATGTTCGTCCTGAGTCTCGCTCATTGCTATAGCCACTTTACTTGGTTATGTTCGTCCTAAGTCTCGCTCATTGCTATAGCCACTTTACTTGGTTATGTTCGTCCTGAGTCTCGCTCATTGCTATAGCCACTTTACTTGGTTATGTTCGTCCTCAGTCTCGCTCATTGCTATAGCCACTTTACTCGGTTATGTTCGTCCTGAGTCTCGCTCATTGCTATAGCCACTTTACTTGGTTATGTTCGTCCTGAGTCTCGCTCATTGCTATAGCAAGTTTACTTGGTTATGTTCGTCCTGAGTCTCGCTCATTGCTATAGCCACTTTACTTGGTTATGTTCGTCCTGAGTCTCGCTCATTGCTATAGCAAGTTTACTTGGTTATGTTCGTCCTGAGTCTCGCTCATTGCTATAGCCACTTTACTTGGTTATGTTCGTCCTGAGTCTCGCTCATTGCTATAGCCACTTTACTTGGTTATGTTCGTCCTCAGTCTCGCTCATTGCTGTAGCCACTTTACTCGGTTATGTTCGTCCTGAGTCTCGCTCATTGCTATAGCCACTTTACTTGGTTATGTTCGTCCTGAGTCTCGCTCATTGCTATAGCCACTTTACTTGTTTATGTTCGTCCTGAGTCTCGCTCATTGCTATAGCCACTTTACTTGGTTATGTTCGTCCTGAGTCTCGCTCATTGCTATAGCCACTTTACTTGGTTATGTTCGTCCTCAGTCTCGCTCATTGCTATAGCCACTTTACTCGGTTATGTTCGTCCTCAGTCTCGCTCATTGCTATAGCCACTTTACTCGGTTATGTTCGTCCTGAGTCTCGCTCATTGCTATAGCCACTTTACTTGGTTATGTTCGTCCTCAGTCTCGCTCATTGCTATAGCCACTTTACTTGGTTATGTTCGTCCTGAGTCTCGCTCATTGCTATAGCCACTTTACTTGGTTATGTTCGTCCTGAGTCTCGCTCATTGCTATAGCCACTTTACTTGGTTATGTTCGTCCTCAGTCTCGCTCATTGCTATAGCCACTTTACTCGGTTATGTTCGTCCTGAGTCTCGCTCATTGCTATAGCCACTTTACTTGGTTATGTTCGTCCTGAGTCTCGCTCATTGCTATAGCAAGTTTACTTGGTTATGTTCGTCCTGAGTCTCGCTCATTGCTATAGCCACTTTACTTGGTTATGTTCGTCCTGAGTCTCGCTCATTGCTATAGCCACTTTACTTGGTTATGTTCGTCCTCAGTCTCGCTCATTGCTATAGCCACTTAAGATAAGATAAGATAAGATAAAGTTTTATTTAACGTCGGTATGTAAAAGTCAACAATAAACATTAGCACACGTGCTATTGACCGACAATGATAAAATGACATGAGCGGATGAGATATATATACATATGACAATGACAATATAACAAACTTTGCATCTCATAAAACCTTACCCATTAGCTATGTTACATAATGTGCACGAATTACAGTGACACAAGAACACATCCGAGGTTGACAGCGTTGTTTTAAATTCCTTGGCAGATTTGGCTAACTTCGTTTCCTTGTTGAGCATGTTCCATAGCTTGCTACCTTGATACTTCAATGAATTATGGCCATAAGCTGTTGTCTTAACGCGTGGCATACATATATTTGGCCCATTTTTTAAAATGTAATTGTTTTCCTTCACGTTATACATGTCATGAAGATAACTGGGCCCAATCTTGTTGATACTCTTGTAAACTTCTAATGATATGCAGCGCAATCGTTCAACATATAGCAATGGTCTACCCGCTCTCTTCCTCAACTCTGCGTATTCTGATCTAAAGTCATTAAACACATACCTCAATGCCCGCTCCTGTATCTTTTCAATCTTACGCATAATTTTCATATCACAAAAATGCTATACAACGGGACAATAATTAAAATGTGAAAGAATAAAAGCATGAAATAACGTAAGTTTGCTATCAACATCCATTAATTTAGAAACTCTAGCTAAAACATTGAGACTTTTTCCAGCCTTCTTGCATAAACTTGATATATGGTTGCCGAAAGTTAACCTAGCGTCCAGTTGAATACCTAGTAGTGTTACTTCCTGTTGTGCTGCCAGTTCTGTTCCAGAAATCGAAAACGATCTGTGCTGACTTAATTCGTTTCTCTTTTCAAACACGATTGCCTGGTACTTACTTGGGTTCGCTTTCATGTAATTGTCGACGAACCACGTTGTTATCTCCGATAACGCCTTCTCTAGAGTTACTTTAACCTTCTTAAACTCCTTACCTTGAGCCGCCACAGTATTATCATCAGCATAATTATACTTATCGGTTCCCCGTGCGGTGGATACAAGCAGGTCATTCGTAAATACATTATACAGATGTGGACCAAAAACAGATCCTTGTGGTGCTCCTTTCTTGAGGGTAAGCCACTCGCTCCGATTATGTCCTAGTTTTACCCTCTGTTCGCGGTTCGTAAGATAGCTTGCAACTAGCGTACATGATTGTTTACTTATGCCATAAGCGTTCATCTTGGTAATCAATAATCTGTGTGGAAGACAATCGAATGCTTTTGAGAGATCCATTAGTATAGCTCCCATAACTTGATTATTATCTAATGCATTTATGGAGTCTTCAACTAAGCGCATCAGTAGGCTTTGACAACTGTGTCCCTTTCTAAACCCAGATAGTCTGGGTGATAACCTGGGTTCCATAAAGGACATAAGCTGGTCACACAATATTTTTTCATATATCTTGGAGATACAGGGAAGAACACTTACTGGTCTGTAGTTTTCCTTATTTAAGTTGTCCTTCTTCTTGAAAATTGGTGTGACTTCAGCGTATTTTAGTTCTTTTGGAAACGTATTACAATTAATCGTCATATTTAACACATACCTTAATGGCTCACACAGGATGGCAGCTCCCAGCTTGATAAGCTTCGGAGGTATCTTGTCGTAGCCACTAGCCTTCGACACGTCAATGCCTTTAAGTGCATTGTATATTTCGTGGCTACTTACTGCCCGAAAGTTAAAAGTTTCCGTTATACCTTGGTTACCTTCCTTTATAGCCATAACGGATTTATGATCTTTGTGATAAAGAAGGGTTTCGTCTATTGGTTGATCATCTGGTATGTCATCTAGTTGGCCTATGTCTTTGGCAACGTCTATGAAATATTGATTAAATATGTCACTTACCTTTGATGGATCTGATATTATTTCGTCTCGCTCTTTCAGTAACACGTTTCCGCTGCTTGCGTTTTTTCTTGATATCAGTGGTTTTACAACTTTCCAGAATTCCTTCCCGTTAGTCGTAGCTTCGCTACATTTCCCCTTTATGTACTTTTGCATGCTTACTTTCCGAAGACGTCCTATGAGATTCCTTTGCTTTCTGTATTTTTCCCAATTCTCTTGGCTACTCAATTGCTCGTACTTCCGTTTCAGCATATTTTTTACATTTATGGCTTTGCGAAGATGGCTATTCATATAGGGCACACAGTTATTCTTAACTACCCGTTGCTTGGTTGGTGCATGTCTATCAACGACCTCTTTGATCAATGTGCTACAAAACCAATATGAATCATCAACATCTTCAAAGACTTCACCTACATGAAAAGGTACCGATGCTAGATCGTCTTTGTATTTAATCTCATCAAAATGTTTAAAGCTTCGATAATAGACACGTTTCTGCTGCCTAATGGGAACTTCTATTTTCGTTGCTACGCAAACCATATGGTGAAAATCGCTGAGGCCCGTATCTATACATGATACATCTCGTAAGCGCTTCGACACATTTGTAATCACAACATCAATTAAGGTCGGTATTTTACCTTTGAAACAAGTTGGTGACTTAACGATATTTTTAGTACCATAGACCTCTAATACGTCATTCAGACAATTTTTATGGTTTAACATGTTTACATTTAAATCTCCCAACAGTACAAGGTTAACCTGTTCAGCAGCGATTGCATTTAGAAGGCTATCGATCTTTGTCACAAGTAATGCGTTTTTAACCTTCGGCTGCTTGTATACACTGAGAAAGAGCCACTTTTCAGCATTCAGCGTCACTTCTATTGCCAGGGATTCGATACGCCCCTTCTCGTCTTCATTAATTTCTATATCCTTGCGCCGCCGGTGTGGTATATCGTCTCTTACCTGCACCATTATGCCTCCAGAGCTGTCTGTATTATCATTTCGGTGGACCTTGTACCCATTTAAAGTAAATTGGCCTGCCGGAAAGCTATCGTCTAACTTAGTCTCTTGAATGAACAAGACATCTAATGCGCCTTTTCCCAGTGCTTGGCTAAGCGGTCCAAACTTATGTCGTACGCTGTTTATGTTAATGTGGGCTATCTTGAGATTTTTTACATTTCTCTGATGAAATGGCGCGAGCCCAAATAACTCTTCATCTTCGTTGGCTTCGATCGCTGCCACTAAATTCTCCTGTCGTTCGCTTACCTTTTCATGATTGCGGCAGTCCTGGACAGATGTGGTGTCGTACCTTACCTCATTATTCTTGGGTGTAGCTATTATGTCGGTAGGGGCACATGTATGATCCTCATTCATCATAAAAGGCTGATCAGTCCGGTACCTTACACTATCTGCAGCACGGCTTAAAATATCTTTTGACTCTTTTACCTTGCATGGTATCGTTAAAACATCATTTACTTGGTTATGTTCATCATTTACTTGGTTATGTTCGTCCTGAGTCTCGCTCATTGCTATAGCCACTTTACTTGGTTATGTTCGTCCTGAGTCTCGCTCATTGCTATAGCCACTTTACTTGGTTATGTTCGTCCTCAGTCTCGCTCATTGCTATAGCCATTTTACTTGGTTATGTTCGTCCTCAGTCTCGCTCATTGTTATAGCCACTTTACTGACGATGTCGTTTGCAGCACACCGAATTGTCGTTACTTGTGAACGTCTCGGTCATGTGATACACCTTTCAAGACATAATAATCTACTACACATTGAAAGCAAATAGCGTGAATGATATTCTACAACATTCTACTCAGTGCAAATCCTAAAATCCTTAAAAATGAACTGAAGCCCCCGAATTTAATAGTATGATTGAAATTCAAGTAACAATATCACGCGTCCCATAGAGGCGATGCCCACATTGCAGGTGTCTATTGCAGACATCCCAGTCCCCTTCCCATAACATCCCAAATACCGTTATAACCAGTAATGAGATGATACGCCACGTTTATACGGCGAGCATCGACTGTTGGAGATCAAACACACACGTGGGAGTCAGAAGACAGAATGGTATAAGGGACATAAGCCCCAGTGCCGAAGATTACCAAAAACATCAGAAGGAGATGTAATGTTAAGACCACTGTGGCACCACTTTTAATATTTGAGATCATCCCGCAATGAAGGATAATCCCCAATATTGTTGACATCTTGATTTGCAAATTTAATTCTTCTCCATTAGACGGGAATATTTCAAAATGATAACCCTTGTTCCACTGACACCCCACGACCCGCCATGAAGTCCACATGACCAAACTCAGTTAAGCCCCACTCCTCCAATCCAGCCGCACTAGTCCCCTGGGATACGTACACCTGTATTCCCCATTCAATGTATGTGTTTAGTTACTGGTATACTATGTAACCGCGATATGTTTATAACCAAATCTACTGTACTGTATGGCCATCTAGATGTATCCCCTTTACACTTGTTACATGTTGTTAAAAATTGTGTGACGTCACGCCTTTGTCTTAAGTGTTCATTATCTGGCAGACTGACCCGGAAAACTGATCTAGCCGTGCTTAATTAACCTAAGTGTTCTTTATTTAAATAATGTAAATAGTATGTACTTTATTTAAATAAACAACGGAAAGACTGTGCATTATCTTGATAATGAACAGTTATTGTTAATACTGACTCCGCTAAGCGTCACGGTGTAATCAATCGAGCCGAGCTGAGCTGAGCCAAGCTGAGCTGAGCCGAGCTAGCTTGTCTGATCTTGTCAGAACGTGCAAATTTCAAGACTTTCTGAATGATTTGGCCATAAAATCCTTTGTTTCCTAAGGCTGTAACGACCACTGACAGGAGATCTCATGACATGATTCCAGGAATCCCTGTCAGTAAAGTGTGATATAGGTGTGGATATCATCTAATCTCGGATATGGAGATTAAGCATCTCCATATCTTCGATACTAAAAGTTCGGCTGGCAGGTGGGTGAGCCACAATGGTTAACAAGGTCAGGGTCTCATTAGGCAAGATTGAGACATGGCGGTCAGAGAATTATGTCGGCTGAATTGGTCTATCAACTAGTGTGCCAGCGAATCAGCTAAATATCTAGCATTGTGGAATCTATAAGCAAGCCAAAACCACGTCATGGGCTGACCGGCGACGACCTTTGAAAGGCATGGATGATGTATCAGCCCGACAGGACACGTATTATATACACAGATTATAACTAGAAACCCTGCTCGTCTGGTCAAATACGATCATGGCATATACATATACATACGTATACGTATATTAGTTTCTTAAGTGGTAAAATCAGGGGCAAAATACGGATATAAATACGCAAAGTAGTATGTATTTCTTTGTATATGCTTGCTTGAATCTGTCACTTTTGCCATATGGTTCATGTGTTTATTCAAATTATTTGATCTTAGGAGAAATGAGGGCGGAGAGGTGAGGTGAGGGGGGGAATGGGGTTGAAGAGGGAAAATGGTTGAGGGGGGACGGGGGTTAAGGGGGGGCCGGGAGGGGTTGAAGTTGGAAGGGGTGTGACTAGGGGAGGGGGTTGAAGGGAAGGGGTGGAAGGGGTTGAGGGGGAAAGGCGGTTGAGGAGAGAAGGGGGGAGTGGCGAGGGGTTGAGGGGGAAGGCGGTTAATGGGGAAAGGGGGTATTGGGTGGATGTGGGGTTTAGGGAGCTAGGTGGTTGAGGGAGGAATGGCGTTGAGTCAAACGTGGACTACAATGAGTGTGCGTCACGCAACTGTAGCAAGGCATCACACTCCCAGGTGGGAGTGTGATGCGCACTCGTTCTAAGAGCACGTGTTTTCCTTGGTCCCCAATGCACCTTAACCGGAAAAATCCGCGAGAACTGTACAGCCCTATTCAACCTGAAAAGAGTTTTCAACTGGTAATTCATCCTAACAACTAGAGCTTCTAACGCACAATTGCTAGTGGAACCCGCTCCTGCTCCGGGCTACGCCCCAATTGGGCCCCCCAGCAAGAAATATAGTATTGAGTCCCACTATGACCTCTTAACGCTCTCTCACTGGTGTCTTGGCAAAGCTATTGACATTGGATCATAAGGTTTCGCGTTCAATCCACGCTCCGTGTATACTTTTTATTCGTGTTTCTGATGAAAATTGATATCAAAAGAATAATTTGGTCTGCGGGTGTCACTTTGAAATCTGAAATTCCCCTTTGACATTTTTATCTATTCGGACAACCGGGAAGCACCCGGAAATCCGTATGTTTTACCATTTCGAAACATTCCCGTGACGTCATTTTTTACTCAAATTCCATATGGTAAGCACTGTGACTACTAGGTACAATGTTTAACCAAGGACAAAATCCCGATCCTCTTTGACGAAGACACTTGCCATAAACGCGACAAGACATTTTCCCTTCGGATGAAAGAAGGAGGGCTTTAACGTGGGAAGTCACATAAGGATAAACGGAATGTCGGCATACCGTGAAGGCCATTGTCTCATATAGAGCCTACGTAAGATGTGTGACGTCATGACGCCATGGTGACATCACGACGGGACGCACAAAAACGTGCCAGTAGCAAAACGCGAACGTGTACGGCCACAACTCATGGAAGTAAAGAGCTAGGCGGTAGAGACAGTAGTCATCCAGCTAAGGCTTGACGAAATGGCCAGAAATTGCATTAGTTTAACATTACGGAGACGCGCAAACCGAAGAGCAGAACAAAGAACGCTGCACGCGAAAGCGATATAGGAACTAATTAGCTTCGTTTAAGTCTCTGAAGAGGGATTTTCCCTACCATTTGGCACCAAGACCACAGATCTAGGACGTTTATCAGGTTTTGACGTTTTTTTAAGATTAACGTTTTTTACGATTGTAAAATGGTCGTTCTACTTTAAAGCGCGCTAGGGCACTAACTAAGCGGAATCCGCGCAATCGCAACATACGTGATCAACTGGCCACAATCATTATCTTTATAACAGGCCCAACTGTTCCGTTGCCATGGAAACGAAATTCGGCGGTGCCGTTGCCGTTTTGCTTCCTTGATATCCAAGAGACGACGACCAATTCGAAGAATCGTGGCCAATTGGGACCAACCGATTTAGCCCTTTTTGCCTAATGAGGCTATTTAAGTTTATATAGTGTTCCCCATTTTAATAGACAGCGACTTTTAACATGGGAATCCCCATTCTGAAATGTTTGGCACTCTAGCGGGAAAAGTAAAATATAAAATATCTTTTTTTAACTAAGAATAAACTAGCTGGTAAAACTAGCCGTCCTATGACCCAAATTCGATCTCAGTATTCCTAATGTTATTATACAGTGAATTTATTTCTTATTTCAATATTTCAGTTTTTATCTTTAGACTTCTGTCAGTAAGAAACAAAAAAACACACAAACCATACCGAGTGACAAAATGCCGAAAATCATTTTCGTCATTAATAAGTATTTCTATTTATTGATCCGCATAAATAAGCCCAACTGCGTAAGGAGGGGCAGAGGGGGGGGGGGGTGCATATAAGGGCGGGCTTGGCACCAGAATAATGCCTCAGTGATGTCTATCCCGGCATGCACGGTTGGGTCGCCCACTCGCCTGCCACCAGGGGGCGAAGCGGTCGTTATTGGTGCCAGGTATCAATCATAACCCTGAAAGAGACTGTGACATGGCCGCCCCCACACCTCCACACCCCACACTCTCAGACCCCTCCCCCTCCCCCCCCTTAACCCCCACACCCCTCCAGGCGGTCTCTGTGATGCGGACCGCATCCCTGTGGTAAGCAAAACACGCGGCTCCAAGGTGATGTGGGACGGGGGGCGGGGGGGGGGCAGGGTGACGGCAAGAGGGGGTGGGGGAGACTAGCTTTGGGGTCCGCCGATGTGTGACTAATATACCTACAATGTGAACTGATGACCTGACATCCGCACAGCTCAGGTAGATATTATCTACTGGGAACTCATGATACACTTACAGCGCGAGCCAACATGGTCTCACAATACGCTAACAGTGCGAACCAATATGGTCTCACAATACGCTAACAGTGCGAACCAACATGGTCTCACAATACGCTAACAGTGCGAACCAATATGGTCTCACAATACGCTAACAGTGCGAACCAACATGGTCTCACAATACGCCAACAGTGCGAACCAATATGGTCTCACAATACGCTAACAGTGCGAACCAATATGGTCTCACAATACGCCAACAGTGCGAACCAATATGGTCTCACAATACGCCAACAGTGCGAACCAATATGGTCTCACAATACACTAACAGTGCGAACCAATATGGTCTCACAATACGCCAACAGTGCGAACCAATATGGTCTCACAATGCGCTAACAATGCGAACCAATATGGTCTCACAATACGCCAACAGTGCGAACCAATATGGTCTCACAATACGCTAACAGTGCGAACCAATATGGTCTCACAATACGCTAACAGTGCGAACCAATATGGTCTCACAATACGCCAACAGTGCGAACCAATATGGTCTCACAATACGCCAACAGTGCGAACCAATATGGTCTCACAATACGCTAACAATGCGAACCAATATGGTCTCACAATACGCCAACAGTGCGAACCAATATGGTCTCACAATACACTAACAGTGCAAACCAATATGGTCTCACAATACGCCAACAGTGCGAACCAATATGGTCTCACAATACGCTAACAATGCGAACCAATATGGTCTCACAATACGCCAACAGTGCGAACCAATATGGTCTCACAATACACTAACAGTGCAAACCAATATGGTCTCACAATACGCTAACAGTGCAAACCAATATGGTCTCACAATACGCTAACAGTGCGAACCAATATGGTCTCACAATACGCTAACAGTGCAAACCAATATGGTCTCACAATACGCCAACAGTGCGAACCAATATGGTCTCACAATACTCTAACAATGCGAACCAATATGGTCTCACAATACGCCAACAGTGCGAACCAATATGGTCTCACAATACGCCAACAGTGCAAACCAATATGGTCTCACAATACGCTAACAGTGCGAACCAATATGGTCTCACAATACGCTAACAGTGCGAACCAATATGGTCTCACAATACGCTAACAGTGCAAACCAATATGGTCTCACAATACGCCAACAGTGCGAACCAATATGGTCTCACAATACGCTAACAGTGCGAACCAATATGGTCTCACAATACGCCAACAGTGCGAACCAATATGGTCTCACAATACACTAACAGTGCAAACCAATATGGTCTCACAATACGCTAACAGTGCGAACCAATATGGTCTCACAATACGCTAACAGTGCCAACCAATATGGTCTCACAATACGCCAACAGTGCGAACCAATATGGTCTCACAATACGCCAACAGTGCGAACCAATATGTTCTCACAATACGCTAACAGTGCGAACCAATATGGTATCACAATACGCTAACAGTGCAAACCAATATGGTCTCACAATACGCTAACAGTGCAAACCAATATGGTCTCACAATACGCTAACAGTGCAAACCAATATGGTCTCACAATACACTAACAGTGCAAACCAATATGGTCTCACAATACACTAACAGTGCGAACCAATATGGTCTCACAATACGCTAACAGTGCGAACCAATATGGTCTCACAATACGCCAACAGTGCGAACCAATATGGTCTCACAATACGCTAACAGTGCGAACCAATATGGTCTCACAATGCGCTAACAGTGCGAACCAATATGGTCTCACAATACGCTAACAATGCGAACCAATATGGTCTCACAATACGCCAACAGTGCGAACCAATATGGTCTCACAATACGCTAACAGTGCGAACCAATATGGTCTCACAATACGCTAACAGTGCAAACCAATATGGTCTCACAATACGCTAACAGTGCGAACCAATATGGTCTCACAATACGCTAACAGTGCGAACCAATATGGTCTCACAATACGCTAACAATGCGAACCAATATGGTCTCACAATACGCCAACAGTGCGAACCAATATGGTCTCACAATACGCTAACAGTGCAAACCAATATGGTATCAGTGCGAACCAATATAGTCTCACAATACGCTAACAGTGCAAACCAATATGGTCTCACAATACGCTAACAGTGCGAACCAATATGGTCTCACAATACGCTAACAATGCGAACCAATATGGTCTCACAATACGCTAACAGTGCAAACCAATATGGTATCAGTGCGAACCAATATGGTCTCACAATACGCTAACAATGCGAACCAATATGGTCTCACAATACGCTAACAGTGCAAACCAATATGGTATCAGTGCGAACCAATATGGTCTCACAATACGCTAACAGTGCAAACCAATATGGTCTCACAATACGCTAACAGTGCGAACCAATATGGTCTCACAATACGCTAACAGTGCGAACCAATATGGTCTCACAATACGCTAACAATGCGAACCAATATGGTCTCACAATACGCCAACAGTGCGAACCAATATGGTCTCACAATACGCTAACAGTGCAAACCAATATGGTATCAGTGCGAACCAATATAGTCTCACAATACGCTAACAGTGCAAACCAATATGGTCTCACAATACGCTAACAGTGCGAACCAATATGGTCTCACAATACTCTAACAATGCGAACCAATATGGTCTCACAATACGCTAACAGTGCAAACCAATATGGTATCAGTGCGAACCAATATGGTCTCACAATACGCTAACAGTGCAAACCAATATGGTCTCACAATACGCTAACAGTGCGAACCAATATGGTCTCACAATACGCCAACAGTGCGAACCAATATGGTCTCACAATACGCCAACAGTGCGAACCAATATGGTCTCACAATACGCTAACAGTGCGAACCAATATGGTCTCACAATACGCTAACAGCGCGAAATGATGTGATGATATGCTTACTGCAAACTCATAAATTGCTTACTGAGAAATCATAATTTGCTTACTGAGAATCATAATTTGTTTACTGCGAACTCATACTTTGTTTAGTGCGAACTCATAATATGATCACAGCTCGTACTGATATGATGATATGATGATATTCTTACTGGAAACTCATACTATGCAAGGTCATATCGCGAGAATTGGTTCTGGAACGGGAGATGGAGCGGGGCGGGGGGGTTGAAGAATGGAGACACCTGTCGTTTCGTAGGAAATTTCTAGCATTTAATTATATGAGATTTAATCGCGTACACTGGATGTAATACTCTTCGTCCATATGTAAACACTCAACACGTGCTTACACCCACGTAAGTAAGTCCGGGCCAGGTGGAGAAGAAAGGGAGTGGGAAAGGGAGCAACAGCAGAACGGTGGTCTTCCCAGTAGCACATGCACCTGCCGCGATCAATCTCTTCCACCGTTGCCATTGACTCCAGCAGAGAGAGGGTGCCACTGTGATGGGCCGCTGGCCTCAGTGTCCCGCGTCTTGTCGGTGGCCCCAGTCACTGGGCTGGCGACACCCACAGCGTCCCACCATGGCTCATCGATTGTGTTCTTCAGGTCAAAGAGACGGCGATCTCGCTGAAAGGATTCTCGGGGAGAGGTGGTGGTGGGAGTGGAGGTTGGGGGGGGGGGGGGGGCAGGTGCGGCATATCTTGATGCCCGGGAAGTAGTTATTAAAAGGCGTCCATTGATAAGCCCGGGACGACGTTAGGGCGGCAATACATAAAAAAATGGAGGGTTCACGTTGTTAGAGAGCCCGAGCACGGCGAGACTTTAGCGAGAGTATCGACGAAGACGAAAACGTGGTGACAAACAAGGCGTGTTTATGTTTTATGTATATGAGACATGAATGTACCTTTATAGGGATATCTCGTCACCACGAGATCTGATCGAGACCCCATGAGACAGGGATATTTATGCTGTATGTCAATGCTATAGCATCATCGGCCTATGCTACGTACCTTCCGGTGGCTGTTTGCCTTCACTTGCTTCAGACAAAAATCGGCTAAAGCTATCCTTAGATGTAAAACGCCCGGTCATTTCCACCCCCGCCCACACCCCCCACCCCCCTCGTCCCGTCACCTCCCCTTCCCCACTCTCGGTCGAAATCCCCAACCTTTCAATATATAAATAATAATTGCTAAATAATTGTAGGCCTCATGATAACAGCTGAGCAAGCGAATACTCCAACATGATGATTCCCTACAATTTCGGATATGTAAATATATGTAATATTTGTAAATCCCACCGCTACCACCACTACTGTAGCGTGCCGAGGGTGAATATCACAATATATCACCACTACTGTAGCGTTGCGAGGGTGAATATCACAATATCTCTCCACTACTGTAGCGTGCCGAGGGTGAATATCACAATATATCACAACTACTGTAGCGTGCCGAGGGTGAATATCACAATATATCACCACTACTGTTGCGTGCCGAGTTTGAATATCACAATATCCAACCACTACTGTAGCGTGCTGAGAGTGAATATCACAATATATCACCACTACTGTAGCGTGCCGAGGGTGAATATCACAACATCCCACCAATACTGTAGCGTGCTGAGGGTGAATATCACAATAGGGCTATGCATTTCTCGCTATCGGGCCGGGAGACTTGGGTTTTGGGGACAAACAAACACACGTGTTCCATGTTGAAGTATAGGCAGGTATAAGTCAATTTCTTTCCAGTTTTATTCTGAAGACTATGGGTCCCATTTCACTAAACATGGTGATGGGAGGTGTACGTTAACATATTTGAAGGCGATGAAGCGCAGAACTTTGGGAATATACCAGAAAAAATCCGCGTTCAAAACAATCGAAAGCTAAACATAGCGTTTGAGAATTCTCCAAAGAGCGAATGACGTCACATATTGTGATCGACTTAACCATTCCGCTGTCAAAATGTGCAGTGCATGAAGTAACAACACACTGATGCGTCATTAAACCCCATGGTAAAGGTAAAAAAAAGACGAGTTGGATGTTTTCGTATCACTTTTAGATCACGAAAACACAAAGTCTCCGGGGAGAGTCCGTATGACGTCATAATGCCTCGTTTTCGTAGGAATGCAAAAAAACGTTAGTGTCTCAACCGTGTTGTCCCGTCATAACAAATATTCGTCATTGTGACGGTGCAAATGAATGAAAAATATGTCGTCTATCTGTTTTGTGCAGCTATATTCTTAAATATTGTGAATCATATCGATAGGCCTTCCGCAATGGACCCACCTCTCGGCGCCTGGCTATTGCGCAGGTAGTCTGGTTCCCTGATTCTAAACTCGTTACTTACACACCTTGTTCCAAAGGAAAGAACAAGCTTATTCTAGTCGAAACAAACATATGCTTAAACAACCCGTGGTGAATACAGTCAAATATGGTCAGAACAGTTTTAGGAACCATGGTGCTATGTTATGGAATCACTTAAGCAACAGGATCAAAGATGCTACTACTAAAGATGAATTAAATATTTAATTTCTTTATGGAAAGGTCCAGTATGTGAATGTTTATAGTGTAACATATGTTCCTTAGCATGCATGTAATGTAAAATAATAGCTATATATTGTTACAGGACAGTTCCTCTTAGTTGCCCACGATGTGCAATACGTTCTTTTTACGTTATATGGTACCTAGTGAACATGTTTCAGTTGTATATTTGACACATACCTAAGCATTAGTGTCCATCTGTTGTTTATTTGACACAATATTAATCATTAGTGTCCATCTGTTGTTTATTTGACACAATGTTAATCACTAGTGTTCATCAGTTCTTCATTTGACACAATGTTAATCATTAGTATCCATTGTACATAAGCCTAACCATAGCGTTTCATCCGGATGTCACTGTCTGCTAATAGCGCGCAAGTGCAAATGTTACCTTCTTAACCCTTTGTACCGACGTTATATAAAATGCTATATTATCTTATCTTCCAAACACGTGCTTCGTTTGTTTGTCCCCAAATTAAGTAAACTGGAAGTCTTGGCGAACGAGACTTTATAGCCCTATGTTTAGTGAAGGGTCCATAAAATGTCTAACGCCATGAACAACTCGCGCTATTACTAATATTACCAGTTGAATTCAAAGGGAACCGCCAGCCTGGCCTCTAACGCTGCTTTACCGATTCCTATAATACTTAATTATCTATCCTCCAAATTATAGAATTTTCCGTTCTATCTGTAGCTCACAATAAAATTTAGAAGTGACCGCTAGGCACGATTTCGCCGCCTACCGAGGCGGCAGCCCTTTTTGGAGGCGTGTCCGGGATTGACCAATCAGGAGGCGATACTCTAATTTATTCAAACCGAAAATTACGTCTTTTGTGTATAGCAAAACAAGAGCGCGTGATAATCGCTAATATAAATAGCTGCGATTCTAACTCCAATCATGGCATTGTTGCAGAGTCAATCACCGCAAGACCTATATCAATTTGTTTGGACGGTACTTTTCCATGAAACGCTAAGATCTTGCGCTACTGCGCGGCTTGGAACTGCCGCTGTTCATCTGTAAATCGTGGCCCTGGTCTCTCTCTCCGCGAGTTATAACGTAAGGCGGCGCCATATGAATAGTCACAATATGCGTCACTGCTCCCGGCAAAATGGCGCTCTGCTTGACATTGCGGGGGGCGGGTTGCCTTAATTTTTTTCTCCTTACCAGTCGGCCGAAACGAAGCGTTAACACTCGCCAATTTAATATTAAGATGTAAACTTTTGGTGCAGATCGCGATTAAATTAGGTTGGACACCCGTTTTAAGGATAAATATCAATATAGGGCTATAAAGTCTCGTTCGCTTAGACTTCCGGTTTACTCATTTTGGGGACAAACAAACGAAGCACGTGTTCGGAACGAGTTTAGAATCTCTGCGCACACTGGTATCCTGACTATCTGTGACGTAGGGGTGACGTGTATGTTAGGCAAAGAGAGAGACTGGGAACCAGACTATCTACGCAAAAGCCAGGCGCCGAGGGGTGGGTCCATTGCGGAAGGCCTAGCGCTATGATTAAGAATATTTAAGAAATATAGCTTCACAAAACGGATAGATGACATATTTTTTATTCGTTTGCGCCATCACAATGACGAATATTTGTTACGACGGGACAATACGACTGAGAAACTAACGTTTTTTTGCATTTCCTACGAAAACGAGGCATTATGACGTCACACGGATTCTCTCCGGTGACAACGTTGGCGCAACGCTTCAAACAGAAAACTTACAAAAATGAAAAAACTTGGTCTTTTCGTGATCCAAAAGTGATACGAAAACATCCAACTGGTCTTATTTTATCTTTACCATGTGGTTTAATGACGCACCCGTGTGTTGTTACTCCATGCACTGCAAATTTTGACAGCGGAATGGTTAAGTCGATCACTTGCTCTCGCCATTTTTGTTACCGCGGAGGCACGCGAAACTCTGTGACGTCACTCGCTGTTTGGTGAACTCGAGAAAGCCCGGGTGCAGGGCTAAATTTAGAATGTAATTTTTAGCTTTCGAGCGTTTTGAAGACGGATTTTTCCTTGTATATTCACAAAGTTCTGCGCTTCATCGCCTCGAAATATTTTAAGGCATATCTCCCATAGCCATGTTTAGTGAAATGGTACTCATAGTCTTTAGAATACCCTTGGAAAGAAATTGACTTATACCTGCCTATACTTCAACATGGAGCACGTGTGTTTGTTTGTCTCCAAAACTGAACTCTCGCGGCCCGATCGCGAGAACTGTATAGTCCTATATCTTGATCACGAAACGGCACGCGTAGCTAGGCAACTAGGCTGCTAGGCTGGCCATTTAACTCAATAACCACAATTCTTTTGCGCGTGACGTCATGTTTTATTGTTCTACTCCATGTAACTATGGCAACAATTGTCCATTGAAAATGCCAAAGGGCGATTTGGGTCAGATTACAGGATTAATCGGCCTTCAGATTGAATGCTATTGTGCTAGTTAATTAACACGACCATCAACTCGTAATAATATCACAATATCCCACCCGTACTGTAGCGTGCGGAGGGTGTATGTGTTCGATGTAATGTCCGGAAGGGGCGTGTTTAATGCCGCGCTATTGTTGAGCATTATTAGTTGCCTCAGTTAAACTCAGATTAAATAACCCAGCAGTAAGGCAATAAAAACGTACTTACAGTTCAGGTGATTTATTCAGTATTAATTAAACCAATCGCTGCCACCACTTACAAACGTATGATAAATTTGTCAATATCACTTGACTATATATACATGTCATCAGTCTATCGGTAAATACACTGATAACAATATCCCAAGGAACCACCGATATAACAAATTCAAATATCACTACACATGCTGCATAACTTCTCGCACAGGGTGACGCAGAGGGGCGAAAGACGTTAAATCGGGTAGCATGTGTACCGCAATAAAATCTTTGCTTCCTTGCTAAAAAAGTAACAATGTTTATTAAACTAGAAATGTCAAAACAATCTTTCTCATAGAGGCGGAGCCTGCGGGAGGTGTGGTGGGGCTGAGGGGGAGAGGCCAGACATTGCTTCTCGTTAAACATATATATTGATCTACTGACTTAAGCGGGGACTATAGCGCGGGAAATAGTTTTAAAGCCATATGTTCTGTAATTTTTAAATTACCAATCTCTTCTCCATGTCAAATAAGTATATTCTGTCTTGAAGATGGCGTATGTAAGTAGGCTGCTTTAAAGGTGAGATGTAGTACTGTTTGAAGTAAGTAAGCGATGGAAGTGCTCGTGGTAGGCTATGGCGAAGTGATAGTCGGGCGTGTCGTTGTAGAGGAGGCGAATCAGAGGCTTCAGGCGGTCCCACGTGGTCGGTATATAGGCTCTGTTCAGGATGTGCGAGTCCGTCATCCCGGCCAGAGTCGCTGGGTGCCACCTGCTGCGGTCTATCCGGTCACGGCCCGTTCTACGTGGTACGAACTGGATGAGGTCTTTCCGTCCCATTTCCTTCCGTGCCCAGTCGGTAAGTAAGACGCTCAGCAATCGCTGATCCAAAAACCAGCCGAGATTCATGCCTTTACGCACGCTAGAGTTGGCGACTTCACTGCCGAATTCTCGCGAGATGTAGCTCACGATATCTGGTGCAGTCCGTGGCTTGGTGCCGTTACGCCGCGTGACTTGCCGCCACGTAGACAGCGTCATGGCAACGTTGGCCATGGGACGCATCGTGTAGGTCTGGCCGTCAGAATGGACAAAGGAACCGCAGCATGCCGAGTTGAGCGATAATATAAGCTTTTCAGTAGGGAGTTCATATACATCCGCCTTGATTGGCCAGAGATCGCTGTCAGACGTTACAAAGTACGTACGTTCCATGGCTTCGGTGGAGTTATCACTGAAATGCGATGGTGGAATAAAATTCGTAGCGAAAATTCTACTAACTTGGCTGACCATAACTTCGTTATGCTGCGGGGCGTTGATGAAAACTAAAATGGCGTCCAGTTCCCTGAGCTGTGAGGCCACATACTGCTTGAGAGCGTTGGAACGCCAGGCGGTATAATCTCCGACAAGTAGCACGAGGCTTCCGTAACCAAGGCGACGCCAGGCGAGGGCTGTCAGCGGAAGCGGAAATAAGTAATTCAGGGATTCTTCGTTAGTCGTGGTGCATGAAAACACGGCATACTTGGCCCCGCTGATTACAGTTCCAATCACAACCACTGCGGCGTCACGGGGCATAGTTTGGAGTTCTATTGAAATATTGATTGCTTGAGATTGAACGGTCGTGTTTTTTCTTTCAATATCACTGCCTTTGAGAGAAGGTTTATCCGTTTGAACGCCTCCAGCTGGGAAGTGACGTGTCCTGTTTTGTTTTTCAGTATGGCTCACCCCGGGCGAGGACCTCTCAGGTTGGCTCACCTTGGGCGAGGACCTCTCAGGTTGGCTCACCTTGGGCGAGGACCTCTCAGTATGGCTCACCCCGGGCGAGGACCTCTCAGGTTGAACGGCTCTAGTTGCGGACTGAAGGGGCGTGCTTTCCATTTCAGCATAGCCGCCTTTGCGAGAAGATTCACCCGTTTGAATTGTTTTTGCCAACTGGTCGGTATGTTCACCCACGCTGTTATATTGTCCTTGTTTTAGTGTTGGTTGTGGCATCATTAAGGTTGTGGAAGTGTGATTTGCTTCCCAACAATGGACGAGGATCGTAACGATCACTGCAATCCCGACACAGGGGAAAATGCTTCTGACATGCATCGTTTCGCGTGTAGTAGTTTCCGTGATACCTGCTGGGATGGGGGTGAGATTTGTCTGCAAGCGAAGGATTAAAACAATCGGCGAAATGTCCACGACGAAAGAATATATACCAAGCTTCTGATTCTACAATCACTGCCCAACTGGAATGTGCGACATTTTCTTTATTTGGTCGTCCCACGATTTAGGTGTTCATCCCTGAACGATACCACGTGATACGGGTTAGATGTGAAATGTTTCTTATGGTAATCTAATTATGCCAACCTGTCAGCGCAGAGATGAATCGCTGATGTCACGCACCGCGTGCACGTTGAGGGCGTTTCTTTTTTCTTTCTTTATCGTAGCCCGCGTATATGTCCAAGGTAAACTAATTGCGAAAATGGCGCATCAGTATGTGAATAGCGTAAATATGGTTTCTGAATACCGTACCTGGTCTCACCTGGTCTACGCCTGTCCAGATGGCGGTGCTGCGGGCTGACTGAGGCGGTCACCTGTTTGGCCTGACATGTATGTGTTCAGCGGTGTCGGACGTTGTTGCTCTCAATCCATCATATCGATTTTCACAGATCGCAAATCCCGATATTTGTGCTTATTATGATGGCTACATGTTATCACTCTTTGGCTATTGGTCTCTGTACATGAGGAACAGCACGCCGACACTAACTGAATAGGGAACGTCACCAGCTGAATGATAATTAAACATTGCATATTGAATGTCTTACTGCACATTGGCAATGCCCTCGCTGCTTATAATATCGCTTGCTGAGCGAAAGAAAACTAGACTACGGGATAATTTGATAGGATAGCTACTAAAATCAAGGAAGATCTAGGAAACCCGTCATTTCTACGGATATTGACCAGACATTCCAAGAGAGTAACTCGTCAGCCCAAGGACAATAACTATAGGCGGCGCGGAAAGTATTTGCCACCTCGGTTTCTAATTTGACACAAAATATTCCATTGACAAGCCTAAAATCGCTTTATATTTACCTAGTTTACCTTGTCATCTACCATGTATGTGGGCGATAATCTTGCTGGTATTTGGGAAGGGAGGTTAGGTCATATCCCGTAATTTGTATTGCATGCATTTCTTGTACCTGTCGCATGAGCACAGAATTCACAAACTCATTACTTATTGTCTTTCTGATTTTCTTCAAAACGTTTGGAAGCTAAAATGACCTATAGATAATGCTCTATGGCCTTTGTTTCTTCTTGATATTGGACTCTTCCATGGTCCTACTTCTTCCAACCAATGAACACCCAGTAATATGACATTCCCCTTAAAGAGTGATAAAAACGCCGTTGTCAACACACTTTCGTCTGCCATATTCTATGATGGAGACTATCGTGTGGTGCAGTTATTAACCAAGATATACTTTCAAGCAAGTTAAAATCACAACGGTTTCGTGTAATGGAGGGCATAAATTCATCATAAATGGTGGCTGCAAATGATATTCCCCAAGGGCAATAACTCCTCATTCGAAGGACAATAAAGCGACATTCCAAAAACAATAATTCGTCATTCCAAGGACAATAACTCGTCATTCCAAGGAGAATAACTGGACATCCCAAGGACATTTGGTCATGATTTCAAGGACACTCACTTGTCACTATAAGGATTATCGACTAGTCGCTATTTATTACCTTTCAATAAACTCAAAGCCATAGTATGCGAGTGTCATATAATATGTTAAATTGTTGTTATCGCGTCGATAATCAACGCAATTAATCACGTACTATGGGCGTTGTAGCTGAAGTCTAATAAACGACTTCCATTGTCATTGCCATACCTGTGCAGATCATCCAGTTCGCTCCTGTAGCGCACAATCTGCAATAATCTCGAGGCACATAATCCCTCACGATACACATTAACAGTTTGATGATCAGAAGATAGGCCAACATAGAAAGGCAATACAATGTTGCAGGGCTACACGGGCGGTATAACACGTGTATTGACGGTGAATGCATCCTAGGATTGTGCTAAGAGGCAACAGTTATTAGAACCATTTTCGGAAATGTACTGTTTCTATTTCGAGTAGATCACCAACAAATGATTGAAACAGAATAAAACAATAATGTACGAGCAGTGCATTTGCATGGTGTATGGAAACACACGACAGAAGCTTGGTATAGACATAATCGTGAGGCATAGAATAATACATGAAGTGCGAAAATACTACGTTACATTAATGTTGCAACTGTAGGGAAATTATGCGATCATCCCGAATGGCACAATTAATTTATTTGAACATGTTAGTACCGACTGCGACTATGTACATGCAATATTGACCGGGTTATGGGTCAAAACATCACCGCGCCGTCCGTCATTTGGTGTATGGAGGCCTTATAATGGGATTGACCATGTTAAAATGCGATTATTTTGATGTCAGTAAACTGGGTACATATTCCACCACATATACCACATGTACCTGCATTCAAATACTAATGTTATGTCTCACGCAAAGTGTTGTTTGTCGGATTTCCCCCTATATGCAGAAGTTGAGGAGGCCACGTTCCGCCAAAATCGTCTTGCAGCGGGGCCATATTAAATTTGGGAAATTTGGAAAATTTGGAAAATTTCAAGCCAATATACAAGACACACATGGGCCCTAAATGTGAAATAATTTTTAGCGTCATTAAATGAAAACTCTGAACGTTATGGCGATCTTCCGGATTTTTGGCCCAATCTTTCAATGGTTAAACGCATTTCAAGAAATTCCCGTGACCTTGATCTTTGACCTACATGGCCCATCTACGAACTTAGCCGCATTCCACATCTTTTTGTGAATTTGGAAATCGATATATTAAGGCATTCGACATATATTGCGGTACAGACAGACAGACAACCTCACAGAAAAAAACGAACACACCGACAGTTAATGGTCACATAAATTATGACCCCGATCTTCAAACACAAGAAAAAAAACAGCTGTTAATAGCTTTGTATTTTGATTAGGCTTCGTATATAATTAGAACTATCGGCGCTTTCTATGTTTTGGCTTGCATCGTAAAGGTGCAGTATCATATGTTGTCATCGGCACGGCGCTCGAAAGCACCTGCAATTAGGTGTTGCACGCAACGTGTTTCTCGCGAGATATGACGTCGTGACAGTGGTTATTGGTTACTGCGAGGTCCGCCGGAACACATTGTTTTAAGCAAGAAAGGGAACATTAACACGGTCATAACGCGGTACACCAGAGGAAGACAGTCATAACGCGGTAAACCAGAGGAAGATTAAGACAGTCATGACGCGGTACACCAGAGAAAGACAGTCATGACGCGGTAAACCAGAGGAAGACAGTCATGACGCGGTAAACCAGAGGAAGACAGTCATGACGCGGTACACCAGAGAAAGACAGTCATAACGCGTTAAACCAGAGGAAAATTAAGACAGTCATGACGCGGTAAACCAGAGGAAGATTAAGACAGTCATGACGCGGTACACCAGAGAAAGACAGTCATAACGCGTTAAACCAGAGGAAGATTAAGACAGTCATGACGCGGTACACCAGAGAAAGACAGTCATAACGCGTTAAACCAGAGGAAGATTAAGACAGTCATGACGCGGTACACCAGAGAAAGACAGTCATGACGCGGTAAACCAGAGGAAGATTAAGACAGTCATGGCGCGGTACACCAGAGAAAGACAGTCATAACGCGTTAAACCAGAGGAAGATTAAGACAGTCATGACGCGGTACACCAGAGAAAGACAGTCATAACGCGTTAAACCAGAGGAAGATTAAGACAGTCATGACGCGGTACACCAGAGAAAGACAGTCATGACGCGGTAAACCAGAGGAAGATTAAGACAGTCATGGCGCGGTACACCAGAGAAAGACAGTCATGACGCGGTAAACCAGAGGAAGATTAAGACAGTCATGACGCGGTACACCAGAGAAAGACAGTCATAACGCGTTAAACCAGAGGAAGATTAAGACAGTCATGACGCGGTACACCAGAGGAAGACAGTCATGACGCGGTAAACCAGAGGAAGATTAAGACAGTCATGGCGCGGTACACCAGAGAAAGACAGTCATGACGCGGTAAACCAGAGGAAGACAGTCATGACGCGGTACACCAGAGGAAGACAGTCATGACGCGGTAAACCAGAGGAAGATTAAGACAGTCATGACGCGGTAAACCAGAGGAAGACAGTCATGACGCGGTACACCAGAGAAAGACAGTCATGACGCGGTAAACCAGAGGAAGATTAAGACAGTCATGACGCGGTACACCAGAGAAAGACAGTCATAACGCGTTAAACCAGAGGAAGATTAAGACAGTCATGACGCGGTACACCAGAGGAAGACAGTCATGACGCGGTAAACCAGAGGAAGATTAAGACAGTCATGGCGCGGTACACCAGAGAAAGACAGTCATGACGCGGTAAACCAGAGGAAGACAGTCATGACGCGGTACACCAGAGAAAGACAGTCATAACGCGTTAAACCAGAGGAAGATTAAGACAGTCATGACGCGGTACACCAGAGAAAGACAGTCATGACGCGTTAAACCAGAGGAAGACAGTCATGACGCGGTACACCAGAGAAAGACAGTCATGACGCGGTAAACCAGAGGAAGATTAAGACAGTCATGACGCGGTACACCAGAGAAAGACAGTCATAACGCGTTAAACCAGAGGAAGATTAAGACAGTCATGACGCGGTACACCAGAGGAAGACAGTCATGACGCGGTAAACCAGAGGAAGATTAAGACAGTCATGGCGCGGTACACCAGAGAAAGACAGTCATGACGCGGTAAACCAGAGGAAGACAGTCATGACGCGGTAAACCAGAGGAAGACAGTCATGACGCGGTACACCAGAGGAAGACAGTCATGACGCGGTAAACCAGAGGAAGATTAAGACAGTCATGACGCGGTAAACCAGAGGAAGACAGTCATGACGCGGTAAACCAGAGGAAGACAGTCATGACGCGGTACACCAGAGAAAGACAGTCATAACGCGTTAAACCAGAGGAAGATTAAGACAGTCATGACGCGGTACACCAGAGGAAGACAGTCATGACACGGTAAACCAGAGGAAGATTAAGACAGTCATGACGCGGTACACCAGAGGAAGACAGTCATGACACGGTAAACCAGAGGAAGATTAAGACAGTCATGACGCGGTACACCAGAGGAAGACAGTCATGACGCGGTAAACCAGAGGAAGATTAAGACAGTCATGACGCGGTACACCAGAGAAAGACAGTCATGACGCGGTAAACCAGAGGAAGATTAAGACAGTCATGACGCGGTACACCAGAGAAAGACAGTCATGACGCGGTAAACCAGAGGAAGATTAAGACAGTCATGGCGCGGTACACCAGAGAAAGACAGTCATGACGCGGTACACCAGAGGAAGACAGTCATGACGCGGTAAACCAGAGGAAGATTAAGACAGTCATGGCGCGGTAAACCAGAGGAAGACAGTCATGACGCGGTAAACCAGAGGAAGACAGTCATGACGCGGTAAACCAGAGAAAGACAGTCATGACGCGGTAAACCAGAGGAAGACAGTCATGACGCGGTACACCAGAGAAAGACAGTCATAACGCGTTAAACCAGAGGAAGATTAAGACAGTCATGACGCGGTACACCAGAGAAAGACAGTCATGACGCGGTAAACCAGAGGAAGACAGTCATGACGCGGTAAACCAGAGGAAGACAGTCATGACGCGGTACACCAGAGAAAGACAGTCATAACGCGTTAAACCAGAGGAAGATTAAGACAGTCATGACGCGGTACACCAGAGGAAGACAGTCATGACACGGTAAACCAGAGGAAGATTAAGACAGTCATGACGCGGTACACCAGAGGAAGACAGTCATGACGCGGTAAACCAGAGGAAGATTAAGACAGTCATGACGCGGTAAACCAGAGGAAGACAGTCATGACGCGGTAAACCAGAGGAAGACAGTCATGACGCGGTACACCAGAGAAAGACAGTCATAACGCGTTAAACCAGAGGAAGACAGTCATGACGCGGTAAACCAGAGGAAGACAGTCATGACGCGGTACACCAGAGAAAGACAGTCATAACGCGTTAAACCAGAGGAAGATTAAGACAGTCATGACGCGGTACACCAGAGAAAGACAGTCATGACGCGGTAAACCAGAGGAAGATTAAGACAGTCATGACGCGGTAAACCAGAGGAAGATTAAGACAGTCATGACGCGGTAAACCAGAGGAAGACAGTCATGACGCGGTAAACCAGAGGAAGACAGTCATGACGCGGTACACCAGAGAAAGACAGTCATAACGCGTTAAACCAGAGGAAGATTAAGACAGTCATGACGCGGTACACCAGAGGAAGACAGTCATGACGCGGTAAACCAGAGGAAGATTAAGACAGTCATGACGCGGTACACCAGAGAAAGACAGTCATGACGCGGTAAACCAGAGGAAGATTAAGACAGTCATGACGCGGTAAACCAGAGGAAGACAGTCATGACGCGGTACACCAGAGAAAGACAGTCATAACGCGTTAAACCAGAGGAAGATTAAGACAGTCATGACGCGGTACACCAGAGAAAGACAGTCATGACGCGGTAAACCAGAGGAAGATTAAGACAGTCATGACGCGGTAAACCAGAGAAAGACAGTCATAACGCGGTAAACCAGAGGAAGATTAAGACAGTCATGACGCGGTACACCAGAGGAAGACAGTCATGACGCGGTAAACCAGAGAAAGACAGTCATGACGCGGTAAACCAGAGGAAGACAGTCATGACGCGGTAAACCAGAGGAAGATTAAGACAGTCATGACGCGGTACACCAGAGGAAGACAGTCATGACGCGGTAAACCAGAGGAAGATTAAGACAGTCATGACGCGGTACACCAGAGGAAGACAGTCATGACGCGGTACACCAGAGGAAGACAGTCATGACGCGGTACGCCAGAGGAACATTTACGCAGTCATACCGCGGTACGAGAGGGGAACATTAACACGATCATAACGCAGTACGCCAGGGGAACATTAACACGGTCATAACGCAGTACGCCAGGGGAACATTAACATAGTCGTAACGCGGTACGCCAAGAGAACATTTACACGGTTAAAGCCTTAAAGATGAGACGTATTACTGTTTGAAGTAAGTAAGCGATGGAAGTGCTCGTGGTAGGCAATGGCGAAGTGATAGTCGGGCGTGTCGTTGTAGAGGAGGCGAATCAGAGGCTTCAGGCGGTTCCACGTGGTCAGTATATAGGCTCTTTTCAGGATGTGCGAGTCCGTCTTCCTGGCCAGGGTTGCTGGGTGCCACCTGCTGCGGTCTATCCGGTCACGACCCGTTCTACGTGGTACAAACTGGATGAGGTCTTTCCGTCCCATTTCCTTCCGTGCCCAGTCGGTAAGTAAGACGCTCAGCATTCGCTGATCCAAAAACCAGCCGAGATTCATGCCTTTACGCACGCTAGAGTTGGCGACTTTACTGCCGAATTCTCGCGAGATGTAGCTCACGATATCTGGTGCAGTCCGTGGCTTGATGCCGTTACGCCGCGTGACTTGCTGCCACGTGGACATCGTCATCCCAACGTTGGCCATGGGACGCATCGTGTAGGTCTGGCCGTCAGAATGGACAAAGGAACCGCAGCATGCCGAGTTGAGCGATAATATAAGCTTTTCAGTAGGGAGTTGGTATGCATCCGCCTTGATTGGCCAGAGATCGCTGTCTGACGTTACAAAGTAAGTACTATTCATGGCTTCGGTGGAGTTATCACTGAAATGTGATGGTGGAATAAGATTAGTAGCGAAAATTCTACTAACTTGGCTGACCATAACTTCGTTCTGCTGCGGGGCTTGGATGAAAACTAAAATGGCGTCCATTTGCCTGAGTTGTGAGGCCACATACTGCTTGAGAGCGTTGGATCGCCAGGCGGTATAATCTCCGACAAGTAGCACTAGGCTTTGGTAACCAAGGCGACGCCAGGCGAGGGCTGTCAGCGGAAGCGGAAATAAGTAATTCAGGGATTCTTCGTTAGTCGTGGAGCAGGAAAATACGGCATACTTGGCCCCGCTGATTACAGTTCCAATCACAACCACTGCGGAGTCACGCGGGATAGACTGTAGTTCTTTTGATATATTGATTGCTTGAGCACGCACCGTTTGAACGGCTACATAAGGAGATTGAACGGTCGTGTTTTCCCTTCCAATATCACTGCCTTTGAGAGAAGGATTATCCGTTTGAATTGTTTTTGCCAACTGGTCGGTATGTTCACCCACACTGTTATATTGTCCTTGCTTTAGTGTTGGTTGTGGCATCATCAAAGTCGTGGAAGCGTGGTTTACTTCCCACCAATGGACGAGGATCGTAAAGACCACTGCAATCCCGACGCAGAGGAAAATGCTTCTGACGTGCATCGTTCCCCGTGTAGTAGTTCCCATGATATCTGCTAGGTGGCGGGGAGATTTGCCTGCAAGCAAAGGATTAAAACAATCGGCCAGATGTTCACGACTAAAGAATATATACCAAGCTTCTGATTCTACAACCACTCATCACCTTGACATTTTCTTTATTTGGTCGTCCCACGATTTACATGTTCATCCCTGAACGATACCACGTGATACGGATTAGATGTGAAAGACTTCTTATGCTAATCTAATCATGCTATGCTGTCATCGCTGAGGTGACTCGCTGATGTCACCTACCGCGTGCACAATAAGTGCATTTCCTTTGTAGCCAGGGTATATCCCAAGGTAAACCAAATACGCACATTGCCCATCAGTATTTGAACATTCTGGGCCGGTACCATACTTTTCCCAGGTTTCCAAGCAGAGAACACCAAGCGATCATTCGTGTTATACGCCATACTTAAGATACACAAACGTATTTAACGCCAAGAATGAGATTTGTCGATCTTTTATCTGGCCCAAAGTAGAAAAATACTCACCTGCGAAGTGGATTTTCTAAAATATTAAAGTTTTAGAATTTATTTAAGACTATTTCGGCGTTGCGAATCCCACCACTCCAGCCCTAGGATGCCACGGTGGACCTTTTGTGCGTAACTTGTTGAGTACCGACCCTGTGACGGTATTCTTAAACCTAACTTACGCATAACTTACTTACGCATAACTTACGCGTAACTTACGCATGAGATTTATCAGGCCCATCATACAATTACTGTCGTCGTCATCATTGCCTAGGCCGTATCTATTGCTATATGGCTGTACAATCATTACGGGAGACCCCACGAGGTCAGGAAAACTTATGCTCTATGTCAGTCCCTAGCATCAACGACCTGTACGTGCTGCCTACCTTCCGGTTATTTGCCTTCACTCGCCTCATACACAATATCGGCTAAAGCTGTCCTAACCACTGAAATTCTGTGCATACCAGAATTATAACAATCCGAGTAGATTTATGTAATATATGAGCGGTCAGACAGTTGATGAACCAAAATGCGGTTGTCTCATGATTGACTGTCACTGTCAGGCGATCTAAAGTGTTGCGCGGGGTTTTCCATGTCGTATGACGCAATAATAGTCACGAGTCGCAGGGCAACGCGTGGTATCTATGGTTACGTAACAACGCTCCTTATATGGACTGACCAGGCGAGGACATATGGTGTTCCGTTTGTCGTAGAAATGTAAACATCGATGATTTGCTTCAAAATACAACACATCCAACAGTCTTATCGAACGGACCAGATACATTATGAAGAGATAAATGTCTTATCTTTAACAAAGCAAAAAAATATTTCGCACTCACTCGATTCGTCATGCACAAAACGTGGAGCCTACCGGTTCCAAACACTCAAACGATGACTACTTGTAATGAGAACTGTACAGCCCTATATTGCTTCATATTTAATTGGAATTGCACGTAGAATACAGTAATCAGTGCGTCGGTAACTGTGAACTAACTCCTGAAAATGTGACACGTAGTACAAGTATAGTTTATGAATACCGTACCTGGTCCCTATTTCTTACCTGGAATAGGCCCGGTCCAGATGGCTGTGCTGCACAGAGAGCCAGATTATCTGTCTGGGCCTGCTTGCTGGACGACCCCGTTATATGCCCACCGTAAGTCTAAGTACGGGTACCCGTAAGTGGGGTTTACAGGGTCCGTAAAAGTACTTGACGTCGGCTGCACGAAGCCACTTATGAGCTTCCGTTTTTGCCTTTTTTGCCTTTTATCACATATGTAGTTTTGCGGTCCTAATCCCGTTGGCACTTGTGAACGAAATCTTGTGAACGAAGAGCGGGTAGAGCATTGCTAGATGTTGAACGATTGCGCGGCATTCCATTAGAAGTTGGGGATGGGGTCACTCCCTAATAATAAATATCTGACCTATTTTTAGCCTGTTATAGACGTGGCTGGGATATATGTCGGGAAGGAGGTGCCCTTGCCCTCAGTTGACCCCTTTTATTAGCAAGTCAAGTCAAACATCCTTCATTATAACGCCAATAACATTTACTGTCAGTTAGTCATATTCATTTTTCGTTGAACGTCAGAAATATTGAAAATTAATCAGCGTTTTTTGCTTTCTACTCTACATCTCTGCATTTCTTTCTAGGGGGTAGGGGCGGGGGGTTACACATTGTTGGGTTGGGGGGGGGGGGGTGGGCGGTAAAGCCCCCCCCTATTGATTGCCCAGATTCGCTAGGTCGGGCGTTTTGCCGTTAAAATGCGCTCGGTCGGGGTTTTACCGCCAAAATCCGCTTGGAAGGTGTATTTTTCGCGGCAACCCGCTCTATGAACGGACATTTTCAGAGCCTGCATAGTCTAGCCTTGTGAACTGCACACGCAGTCGTGCAACTCTTCAGTGATTAATTTAGACCTCATAGATCTTAATGTTAATTATCTTTTGTGTGTTATCCCTACTAATATATATGAATCTTAGATGTCTACGAAATTCTTTAGAGGACAATGCTTTTGAGTTCTGTGGCTATTGGTCTCTGTACATGAGACACAGCACGCCGAGACAAATTGAATAGGGAGCGACACTAGCTGAGTGATATTAAATATTAAATATTCCCTATTAAAAGTCATATAACACTTTGGCATTGCCCTCCCTGCTTGTATATCGCTTGCTGAACGTAAGACAACTAATCTAAGTCCCGTATTCAGTATGCGTCTTAAGCCAAAAACTTACTCTTGGTCTGAGTTTTATCTGCGAGCGTGTATCCGGTATAGGCCTCCATCTTAAGTTAAGATCTCATTTGAGAACGGTTAAAAACTTAAGATAAGTTTTAGGTGACTTGAGTTTGGACGTTTAACAAGATTCATGACGCATGCATGCACATTGAGAGACGTGCTTTGATGTTGATTACCGCTGTATATTGTGACTGTCTCCCCCCCCCCCGTGTTGATTGTACAGGAACACTTGATCTGCTGTATGTGGCAAGGAGGTGTATATTTCAAGTGGTACCGAGTTTTGCAGACGGTTTAGCTGAGCCGTTTATGCAGAGAGACGCGGAAAGTGCAGAGGTGCGAGGTGAATATAAGTACAGTAAGTGAAATAATTCTAAGCTGGGTCAATCTGAATACTTTCAATTTTTGTTTTAATTCGTGAGAAGCACTGTGCAAAATGAGCAATAGTGAGTTAAAAGCCCTTGTAGAGGTTGGAAAAGAATTAGGCTATGCCTAGAATTACAAGAGTTTGTAGAGAAAGAAAAGAAGGAAAGGATAGATAATCTTAGGTGGGAGGATGAAAGGAACGAACGGCGTATGAGAAGAGAATTTGAATTGACTAAACTAGAGAAAGAGACAGAGTTGGCCAAGGCGAATCAAGATGTTAAAATGGTAGAGAGTAAGGATGCCAGTAAAAAAATGCAATGGGGGTGGTTGCCAAAACCACCTACCTTTAATGATGGTAAAGATGATATGGATGCGTACTTAAATAGGTTTGAGAGGTTTGCTAAGAACATGGGTTGGCCGGAGACTGAATGGGCCACGGATTTAAGTGCCTTATTAGCTGGAAAAGCACTGGAAGCGTACTTCAGAATGTCTCATGAAGATTCTAACGACTATAAATTGGTAAAACAAGCCCTTCTGCACAGGTATAATCTTACTGTAGACGGTTACAGGGCGAAGTTTTTCGAGACTCGTGTTGAAGATGATGTAACACCAGGTGAACAGATTGCTCGAATGAGTAATTATTTGACTCGTTGGGTCGAACTGTCAGAGACTCGGAAAACTTATGAGAATTTGAGTGAACTTTTGGTTGTTAAACAATTCATTCGTTGTTGTCATAAAGGATTGCAGGATTACATCCGGGAAAGGGAACCAGACTCAATCGCTGAAGTGACTGAGTTGTGAGAGAGGTACATTCAAGTACACCAATGTACGCTAGATGGTAAGAGAAATGCCAAGACTTATGTATCTAGATTTAAGAGCGAGCATGATACTCTTTCTAAACGGTGTTACCGATGTAAAGGTAATGGCCATACTGCCGATCGATGTAAAACCAACTTGAATAAGGTAGAATACTCACAGGTACGAAAGGAGCCTCATTTTCGTAAAGAAGAAAGGCGTTGTTTTATGTGTGACAAAGTTGGCCATATAGCGAGAGATTGTCGGAACGCTCGACAGAAGGTACCGACAAAAGCCATGGGAATGTCGGAAGTATCTAGCAATGAAGAGGTTACGAGTAGTGTCAAAACGGAGTCGGCTGGATGTTGTATGACTAGAATTGATGAAAACAGCTTTGTTGAATGTATCCTCGAAGGAGAATTGAAATTAGCAAATGGATACTCAATTCCTGTTGTCAGTGGAGGGTGTTCCGAGGCTAGTGCTCAAATTCCAGGTATGCCCGTTTGTAAAGGTCTCATTGGCAGCACTGTTGTGGAGACGCTGCGTGATACAGGATGTAGTGGCGTGGTAGTACGTTCAAGTCTAGTGAAACCTGAACACTACACGGGTGAAAGCCACGTGTGTTTGTTGATTGATGGTACTGCAAAAAGATATCCTGTAGCAAGGCTGCAAATTGACACTCCGTACTTCACAGGTAGCGTAGATGCGTTGTGTATGCAAAGTCCCCTTTATGATCTGATCATTGGGAATATTTCAGGGGCCAGAAATCCTAACGATCCTCTGCCTGACTGGAATCAACTGACTGACAGTAAGATTTGTAATGCTGTTGAAACCAGGTCTCAGCCTAAGCGACGCAGTGACGAGACTGTTCCTTTGCCAACGTCAAGAACTGTAGGTGACGACGTGACTGTTGAATCGCTCCTAAGTAAACAACAGAATGACAACTCTCTGAGAAAAGTTATGGCTTTTAGCTCATTCTATGAGTTCCCCGAAGGAAAACAAAACGACTACTGTTTGTTTCAGGGTTCATGGAGGTTTGTTGTACAGATTGGTGGAGTCTATTATTCCAGGTCGTGAATCGTGAATCTGTAAAGCAACTAGTTGTGCCTCAGTCCCTGCGTCAACAAGTGCTCACTTTGGCTCACGAGTCACTCATTGGAGGTCATCTGGGAATCAAGAAGACGTGTGATAAGATCCTAACTCAATTTTATTGGCCTAGTTTGCAGAGTGATGTATCAAGATTTTGTCAGTCGTGTGACATCTGCCAACGTACCATCCCCAAGGGCAGAGCTGGTAAAACTCCGTTGACTCAAATGCCTTTAATTGACAGGCCTTTCAAGCGTGTGGCAGTTGATTTGATTGGTCCGATTCAGCCATCCACAGATAGAGGTCACCGGTTTGTGTTGACTGTCGTCGACTATGCGACCAGGTATCCAGAGGCCGTTCCTTTGAAGAGAATTGACACCGAATCTGTTGCCGAAGCACTGTTGAGTATTTACAGTAGAGTAGGATTTCCTGATGAGATTCTCAGTGACATGGGTTCCCAGTTTACTTCTGATCTTATGAAGGAAATTTGTCGTTTGGTCTCAATTAAACAATTAACTACTACCCCATACCATCCAATTTGCAATGGTCTTGTAGAGCGCTTTAATGGCGTACTTAAGCAGATTTTGAAACGGTTATGTCATGAAAAGCCCCGTGAATGGGACAGATATCTGCCTGCGGTCTTGTTTGCTTTTCGTGAAGCGACCCAAGAAAGCTTGGGTTTCTCTTCCTTTGAAATGTTGTATGGTCGCACAGTTCGTGGGCCGATGCAGGTATTGAAAGAGGTTTGGACGAAGGAAATTGATTCTGACGAAGTGAAAACTACTTAAGAGTACGTTCTTGAGTTGAGAAATCGACTGGAAGAAACATGTAAGTTAGCTCATCAAGAGTTGACAAAAGCACAGAAAAGACAAGAGATATTATGATCGAGGTACCAAGGAAAAGCTTATAAAGATGGGAGATAAAGTGCTCATATTGTTGCCAACGTCTAATAACAAGTTGTTAATGCAGTGGAAAGGTCCTTTTGAAGTGATGCGATGTGTAGTTCCCAATGATTATGCAATTAATGTGAATGGAAAACTCAAAGTGTACCATGCGAACTTGTTGAAAGTGTATAATATTCGCACTGACGTAGATTCTGAGTTTGCAGCTACAGCCATAATTGAATGTGATGAGGATGGTGACGACGATTTGTTGCATTTACCTGGAGGGTCTGGTCAGGAAAACTTAAAGGATGTGATGATAAACCCAGACCTTACAGACGAACAGAAAAGGCAGGTAGGCCTTCTGCTAGAAGAGTGTAGGCATATCTTCTCAGAGTCGCCTGGTTCTACACACCTTGTAGAACATAAGTTATCTTTGACATCGAGTGAGCCTGTGAGATCAAAACCTCAACCTTTACCTTATGCTGTTCGCGCAGATGTCAAACGTGAAGTTGAGAAAATGTTAGAGCTTGGTGTAATTGAGAAAAGTAATTCACCGT
Source organism: Arenicola marina (assembly GCA_964019135.1). Classification (NCBI taxonomy): domain Eukaryota; kingdom Metazoa; phylum Annelida; class Polychaeta; family Arenicolidae; genus Arenicola; species Arenicola marina. The sequence goes on along the minus strand of OZ025253.1, from coordinate 2,272,100 downwards.
ATTCGTCTAACGTAGTAATGGTGAAAAAAGCAGATGGAACTTACAGAGTCTGTATAGACTTTCGTAAACGTAATCAAATAACTGTATTTGATTCGGAACCTATGCCCTTCGTAGATGACATATTTGCCAAAGTTTGCGGTGATACTTACTTTTCGAAGATTGATTTTTCAAAGGGGTACTGGCAAATACCCATGGAGGAAACGTCTAAGCCTATGACGTCATTTGTCACAGCCGAAGGTTCGTTTCAGTTTATCAAGATACCATTTGGGATGGTAAATGCTAGCGCGACATTTAATCGTATGGTAAGGAAATTGCTAGAAGGCATATCTCAAGCGGAAGGGTATGTTGACGATGTGCTCGCCCACACGCGATCTTGGGATGAACAAATGAATGTGTTGCGTGAACTTTTGGATCGGGTGAGTCAAGCCAACCTGACTATTCGTCCAAGTAAATGTTTTATCGGATACACTGATTTAAAATTCGTCGGTCACCAAGTGTCGGGAAATGAGATTAAGCCTCATCCTGACACAGTGTCAGAGATGCTAGAAGCCCCTCGTCCCTTGACTAAATAACAAGTAAGGTCCTTTTTGGGAATGATTGGATATTTTCGGAAATTCATGCCTAATTTTGCTGCCATCGCTGTTCTGTTAACCGACTTGACTCGAAAAGGTGAACCGAATCGAGTAAAGTGGGGAGACGCACAAGAAAAGTCTTTCTTCAATTTAAAGGCTATGTTATCCAAACAACCAGTGTTGAGAGTTCCAAATTTTTCGAAAGCGTTCTACTTGCAGACAGATGCTTCTGATGTGGGTATCGGGGCTGCTCTGCTGCAGGAACATTCCGATGGGAAATATCCCGTTGCATACATCAGTAAAAAACTAACTTCCCGAGAAAGAGCATATTCTGTGGTTGAGCGTGAATGTCTGGCATTGATTTGGGCTATAAAGCGTTTGCAAACTTATCTTTATGGAAGAGAGTTCATGCTTGAAACTGACCATCAACCCTTGATTTATATTCACAAATGTAAAGTCACGAATAGTCGCATCATGAGGTGGGCTATGTTTTTACAAAACTATCGATTCCAGATTCGTGCTGTGAAAGGGACGGATAATGTGATTGCTGATTACCTGAGCAGAATGTATTCGTAAATGATATGCTGGATATTGTTATCAATTGCAATGAGTTGAAAACACCGCCGTATTTTCTAAAGGGGGGAGTATTGTAACGTGTTGTATGTTTCCGAGTTGTTGTTGGTTTCAGAGTTATTTGGTATCGGCAATTGAATATTTTGGGTACGAGTTTATTTATGTGAGAGCTAGCGCGTGTGTGAGATAATAGGAAGGAGTAGTAAGGAAGGGAGTGCTTTGAGTTGTTTCAGAGTGGAAATGATTTGAGCCGAAGGAGTGGAGTTTGGCGTACGTGTCTAAGTGCAGGGAGTATGGGATGTTAAGAGATGTGGTAAGGTATAAATACCGGTGGCTTGGTGACAGTTCAACAAGTCGAGGCTGTGTGCCACTGGGCTGTGTGCCACTGGGCTGTGTGCCGTTAGGCTGTGTGCCGTTACGCTTTGTTCTACTGGGCTGTGTGCCGTTACGCTGTGCTACTGGGCTGTGTGCCGTTTGGGGTGTTTATTCACGTAAGTGTTGATTCGGTATCGTTATAAGTACATTCATACATGTGTTCTTAATATTTGATGTATTGATGTATTGATGTATATATTGTATCGGGAGGTCATTATGTATATACTTTTATATTTTAGCCCGTCGTGGGACGTCATAGAAGTGTCTCGTCCCATGAACGTTAATCCGGGAGATTGTGTATGAGAGAAGACGAATAAATGAAGAGATACAAGCTGTTCGTCTTCTTGCGATCTTTCTTGACTGCACAATCGTGACAAAAGGCATGTCAGGTAAACTCTCTATTCGCGGTAAAACCATGAGAATGATGTCATCTGTGATGTCCTTTCAATATAACTTTCCTTTCAGTTTATTCTACTTCAATTTTTAATATCATGAGGTGCATTCTTAGAGCATATGCGCGTTTTTGCAGTGTTGACCGTATCTTAATCTTGTAACAGTTATTCAACAATAAATTGATAGTGTTAGCACTAAGACGTTATGACGGTTAATTGCTAATAATTATAGTTGGGTATCCCCTCAGTACTTTACGCCATGTAAACTGACTCTCATACAAAATTGAAATTGTAATTCTTATATCTACCAATGGGCCAACGGCCTTTCAGTAATCAATACAGTATTTACTTACCTAATCTTGTAAGCTTCCCGAGTTACAGTCAGCCTGCAATTTCAGTGACGGGCAACATCATACATGTTCACATGACGTTACTGCGATATAATTAGGGCAATGGTTGTTTATCTTGTTTTCTCAATAGCAGCCTCATAACTTCGTTGGACGATGTAGAACATTTGTCACGGCCGATGCAATCAGGGAGATGCGATCAGGGAGATTACAGGAAACCGTGACTAGTTACCATAAGTGGGAACTTGTTACGGAAAACCGTAACAGTAGCTTTGGCTCCAGATGAAAACGTTACCATTTTCCGTAACAAAACGTTCCACGCGAATGGCCCGTCTAATACGTGAGATCGGCAGCGTTCGGCAATTTTCGGTCTGAAGACGTGCGCGCCAATTTGAAGGACCAACCGGAAGGCAGCGTCTGAGGGCGCGAAAATTTAAGGGAAAGATGGATTCTCCCGATTTCGTGCCGGAATCGCCGCAAGAAATGTAATTATAAAGCCAAAACCCAGAGAATAAAGTGGTGAAGCTTGTGTCGAAGAATTTTGCGCATTTTTTGGTACTGTTTTTATGTTACGGCACGTAATCGTGAATAAGATGAATGTGGATTTAAAATACCGAAATCTCCCGAAATATTTTTTTGGAGGCGATTTATGCAAGGAGGTGTAAATTTCTAATGTTGGTTTGTGAAACTGCCAACAGTCGGCGCCACCTTAAACTGTTACCTTTTTCCGTAACAAACTGCCGTTTTCCGTAACAAACTGCCGTTTTCCGTAACAAACTGCCGTTTTCCGTAACAAACGATTGTGTGACTGCTTTAGCACAGTCAGGCACCGCAAATAAAGCGGCGGGGAGAGTAGGGTATGGGGCCCATATGTGCAGCATATATTTGACCCCATACCAGCCCCTCCCCCCCCCCCTTTACGTATCACGGCGCCCGTATATGATAGTATACACGCCCCCTCCCCCCTCCCCCGGTCGCAAGACTTCAGAACTACTCCCCTCTCTAACCCCACCTCTCTCGCCCACCCACCCTGGTCTATCCCCGCGCTACTCGCCCACCGACCCTGGTCCAACCCCGCGTTTATCCCACCCACCCTGGTCTATCCCCGCGCCTCTCTCGCCCACCCACCCTGGTCCAACCCTGCGTCTGTCCCGCCCACCCTGGTCTATCCCCACGCCTCTCTCGCCCACCGGCCCCGGTCCAACCCCGGTCTATCCCCGCGCCTCTCTCGCCCACCCACCCTGGTCCAACCCTGCGTCTGTCCAACCCACCCTAGTCTATCCCCGCGCCTCTCTCGCCCACCGACCCTGGTCCAACACCGCGTCTGTCGCACCCACCCTGGTCTATCCCCGCGCCTCTCTCGCCCACCGACCCTGGTCCCACCCACCCTGGTCTATCCCCGCGCCTCCCTCGCACACCCACCCTGGTCTCTCACCTACCTACCCTGGTCCAACCCCGCGTCTGTCCCACCCACCCTGGTCTATCCCCGCGCCTCTCTCGCCCACCCACCCTGATCCAATTCCGCGTCTGTCCCACCCACCCTGGTCTATCCCCGCGCCTCTCTCGCCCACCCACCCTGGTCCAACCCCGCCTCTGTCCCACCGACCCTGGTATATCCCCGCGCCTCTCTCGCCCACCCACCCTGGTCCAACCACGCGTCTATCCCACCCACCCTGGTTTATCCCCGCGCCTCTCTCTTCCACCCACCCTGGTCCAACACCGCGTCTGTCGCACCCACCCTGGTCTATCCCCGCGCCTCTCTCGCCCACCGACCCTGGTCCCACCCACCCTGGTCTATCCCCGCGCCTCCCTCGCACACCCACCCTGGTCTCTCACCCACCTACCCTGGTCCAACCCCGCGTCTGTCCCACCCACCCTGGTCTATCCCCGCGCCTCTCTCGCCCACCCACCCTGATCCAATTCCGCGTCTGTCCCACCCACCCTGGTCTATCCCCGCGCCTCTCTCGCCCACCCACCCTGGTCCAACCCCGCCTCTGTCCCACCGACCCTGGTATATCCCCGCGCCTCTCTCGCCCACCCACCCTGGTCCAACCACGCGTCTATCCCACCCACCCTGGTTTATCCCCGCGCCTCTCTCTTCCACCCACCCTGGTCCAACCCTACGTCTGTTCCACCCACCCTGGTCTATCCCCGCGCCTCTCTCGCCCACCGACAATGGTCCAAACCGGCGCGTTCCACCCACCCAGGTCTATCCCCGCGTCTCTCTTGCCCACCCACCCTGGTCCAACCCCGCGTCTGTTCCACCCACCCTGGTCTATCCCCGCGTATCTCTTGCCCACCCACCCTGGTCCAACCCCGCGTCTGTTCCACCCACCCTGGTCTATCCCCGCGTCTCTCTTGCCCACCCACCCTGGTCCAACCCCGCGTCTGTTCCACCCACCCAGGTCTATCCCCGCGCCCCTCTCGCCCACCCACCCTGGACCAACCCCGCGTCTGTCCAGCCCACGCTGGTGTATCCTCGCGCCTCTCTAGATAAATGCAATCACTATATTGGTAACCAATTAACATATCCCTAATTATATAATAATAATGCTTTATATAGATAAAGAATTTCTATTAAATACTTGAACGTACATACTTGATCATCAGAACCAGAACATTGTGGCCATTGCTCCTTGTTGATGGGGGATAGACCCCAGTTATAACGCTTGCCATGTTATCATTTAATCGATCCATATTGTACATTGTTCTAAGCTAATTTTTAGTCCTGCATTTCTGATGGATCCAGTATATAATGTTCATCCCCATACAGTATTTTACAATCATGGTGGATTATTTGCATGTTCAGAACACGGAGGAGAATGTCTGGGTGACATATTTAAGACGGCCCTTCTCATCTCTACCAGATCTGTGGACATGGGGGGAAGAGGAAAATTACATTGTGGATGAGCCACAGATAATTAAGATCTTGGGGGAGCCTGCCATCTAAGCTATGAGACCTACTTGAGATTTGCAGACAGTGTTTAATTTTCTCAGCATACTACTTTTTTTACGCCAGGTTAGTTTTTCGAAGCATTGATGCATGTACCTATACGTTTACCCCTAGTTGTATAGATATATATATAATAAAATATGGCATATTATTATTTTTGTTTCTGTTTAATATAGGACTTTTTTCACTATGTATATAGTGTATATATGTTGTTAATTATTTTTTTAATGTAGAAAATGATGATCATACACAGTTGTTTAATGTACAAAATGATGGTTATACATACCGGTAGTTGTTTAATAGAGTAAATGATAGTTATACATACTTGTTGAACTTGTTTAGAGATACTGCTTAATTTATCTCACCTATGTTATAAAGTTCTGAGTTTTATTTTCATTTCATGAATACAAACAGGGTTCCCACAGGAAACACAAAAAGGAATTCCCTGATTTTCCCCTGATTTCTCCCTGAGCCATTAAAAGTTTCCCTGAGTAACTGAAAACCACGTAGCCTTCACCCCCCCCCCCCCCTTGTAGCCGCACAGACCAAATAATAGCCTTTAATTGTTGGGCAGCACTGTTATACAATTCTGGTAGGGGGGTTCTGCGGATGGCCCTGGATGCCTGAGGGAGCGGACATGTATGTTAAATACAATACACCACTACAGAACAGATATTTGAAAACTTGTGACTAGGGACAGGGGAGGGGGGTGCTCAAAATGATATGCGTTCATAGAGCAGGGGCTTGCCACGAACAAATACCCCTTCCGAGTGCACAAATTGTGCACACATTTCGATACACAAATAGCCATATTAATTTTTAAAAAAGGTATGGTTCAAGTGACAAATTTGTTGAAGGAGGCATGCGACGTTTTACTTGGGAACGAAGTTTGTTTCCCACAAATCACCCACATCATCCCCCGGCATGCGAATAACATTTCTTGACTTGACACACAATTCTAAATACAGCCTTAGAACTCTCAAGACAAAAAATTCTCCTCTTTTACTCGTCTTTTGCGTCCTCTAAAAATATAACTGTCTGCTAAATATCTTATTTGCAGCCAAATAGTGAAATATATAAATTAATGAAACACTGAAAACATTGCTCATATAATGAATCAGTAATTAATGCCTTACTGTTTTTACTGATATTGTTTTTAACTGCGTGTCTATTTTGCATAAAAACTTGGTAATGTAAAAAAAAAACTGCTTGCTAACCGTGACAACCTTTACATTTTTGGTTGTATGTAAACCCAACTGTAGTAAATTAAGTCAAAATTGCTTTTGAGAAAAAGCGAACAACGAATTGAAAATGTTCACAGTCTATAAATCATGTCTCAATGTAGATTCTTAGAGTATGAACTTCATAAATTATAGCAAGAGAACTTATGTCATACATGGCGCCATTGCATAAGTATACAAGATCATACCCATAACCATTTACATATTATGATATTAATAACCATGTCAGGCAGGGAGTTCTTAATCTTCCAGATATTAGTAATGGGAACAGTTACCAATTTGTGATCTAGGCTACTGAAATTCTCTGATTTTGTCTTGACAATAAAATTCCCTGATTTTTCCCTGCCACAAATTTTTTTTCACCATTTTCCCTGACCTGTGGGAACCCTGTACAAAGAACTATCAGGGTTCGAAAGGGACTATTCTATGTTGGGTGCAAATATAGATCTACCATTCTTTGTTGGGTACAAATATAGATCTACCATTCTTTTGAAATACCATAATTTCTGGGGTACAAGAGTGGTCGCACATATATTTAAGCTGACTGTACGCCATTTTTGAAGCCGTGTTGCATTAGTAGGGGGGGGGGGGGAGAGTGGATTCACGGTTCATGGGTGCAAATCAATGTGGCCATGGGGGTTAGAAACATATTAAAAATCAAGATGATTGGGTGATGCACGAGGAAGTTATTACCCACCACTAAAAAAAAGTCTAAACTCTGGCCAGCCTGGGGCCTGGATCTGCACTGGCTGTAGCCTGAAAGTTACAGTCATAAGAACATGTGTCCAGACACTGGTCACTGGCACTGCCTACACTGCTATACAGCGGTATACAGTACTAAGTAGTCAGTACACCCTACACTGACTGCAGTCCCAAGGCTGACATTGGCGTCAGACTGTCTCACAACATTAAAATCTGATTTTCAGGTAGACTAAACCTATCATATTTAATTTGGCAACGAAATTAGTAAATACATATATTAATACATACTATCTTATTCCTGGATCTAGAACCAGACAGCTGATATGACAACCAATGGATTCAATAAAATATCTAAATAATATCTAAATAAAGTCCATGTGCGCGAGTGCAGACAGTGGCTTGGTGGCAGACCACACGGAAGCTGTGACCCAGATAATATAAACCAGGTCAGAGGTCAATGCTTCTGTCTTAGCCAATAGCACTAAGTCATGTGACAACAATTTGCATAAGGCCACCTACAAATGTGACCTAGATTTTCCATACGAAAAATAAAGAAAATATTGGATGTTGATCATCATATTTTATCTATTAATGACTCATATACAGTTTTACGGATTAAATATCTATGACTATGTATAAGCTGACATATCCTATTATATTATAATGTTTATCACATGCTATTACATCAGCATGTTAATTCCTGCATTAAATGAACAGATTTAATCCAGTGCTGCCACCATGTGGCGGTAATTGAAAACTTAAAAAAACGTTACGGTTTTCCGCAACAAGTTACCATTTATGGTAACTAGTCACGGTTTCCTGTAATCTCCCTGACTGTTGAGCACGCACCGTTTGAACGGCTACATAAGGAGATTGAACGGTCGTGTTTTCCCTTCCAATATCACTGCCTTTGAGAGAAGGATTATCCGTTTGAATTTGTTTTTGCCAACTGGTCGGTATGTTCACCCACACTGTTATATTGTCCTTGCTTTAGTGTTGGTTGTGGCATCATCAAAGTCGTGGAAGCGTGGTTTACTTCCCACCAATGGACGAGGATCGTAAAGACCACTGCAATCCCGACGCAGAGGAAAATGCTTCTGACGTGCATCGTTCCCCGTGTAGTAGTTCCCATGATATCTGCTAGGTGGCGGGGAGATTTGCCTGCAAGCAAAGGATTAAAACAATCGGCCAGATGTTCACGACTAAAGAATATATACCAAGCTTCTGATTCTACAACCACTCATCACCTTGACATTTTCTTTATTTGGTCGTCCCACGATTTACATGTTCATCCCTGAACGATACCACGTGATACGGATTAGATGTGAAAGACTTCTTATGCTAATCTAATCATGCTATGCTGTCATCGCTGAGGTGACTCGCTGATGTCACCTACCGCGTGCACAATAAGTGCATTTCCTTTGTAGCCAGGGTATATCCCAAGGTAAACCAAATACGCACATTGCCCATCAGTATTTGAACATTCTGGGCCGGTACCATACTTTTCCCAGGTTTCCAAGCAGAGAACACCAAGCGATCATTCGTGTTATACGCCATACTTAAGATACACAAACGTATTTAACGCCAAGAATGAGATTTGTCGATCTTTTATCTGGCCCAAAGTAGAAAAATACTCACCTGCGAAGTGGATTTTCTAAAATATTAAAGTTTTAGAATATATTTAAGACTATTTCGGCGTTGCGAATCCCACCACTCCAGCCCTAGGATGCCACGGTGGACCTTTTGTGCGTAACTTGTTGAGTACCGACCCTGTGACGGTATTCTTAAACCTAACTTACGCATAACTTACTTACGCATAACTTACGCGTAACTTACGCATGAGATTTATCAGGCCCATCATACAATTACTGTCGTCGTCATCATTGCCTAGGCCGTATCTATTGCTATATGGCTGTACAATCATTACGGGAGACCCCACGAGGTCAGGAAAACTTATGCTCTATGTCAGTCCCTAGCATCAACGACCTGTACGTGCTGCCTACCTTCCGGTTATTTGCCTTCACTCGCCTCATACACAATATCGGCTAAAGCTGTCCTAACCACTGAAATTCTGTGCATACCAGAATTATAACAATCCGAGTAGATTTATGTAATATATGAGCGGTCAGACAGTTGATGAACCAAAATGCGGTTGTCTCATGATTGACTGTCACTGTCAGGCGATCTAAAGTGTTGCGCGGGGTTTTCCATGTCGTATGACGCAATAATAGTCACGAGTCGCAGGGCAACGCGTGGTATCTATGGTTACGTAACAACGCTCCTTATATGGACTGACCAGGCGAGGACATATGGTGTTCCGTTTGTCGTAGAAATGTAAACATCGATGATTTGCTTCAAAATACAACACATCCAACAGTCTTATCGAACGGACCAGATACATTATGAAGAGATAAATGTCTTATCTTTAACAAAGCAAAAAAATATTTCGCACTCACTCGATTCGTCATGCACAAAACGTGGAGCCTACCGGTTCCAAACACTCAAACGATGACTACTTGTAATGAGAACTGTACAGCCCTATATTGCTTCATATTTAATTGGAATTGCACGTAGAATACAGTAATCAGTGCGTCGGTAACTGTGAACTAACTCCTGAAAATGTGACACGTAGTACAAGTATAGTTTATGAATACCGTACCTGGTCCCTATTTCTTACCTGGAATAGGCCCGGTCCAGATGGCTGTGCTGCACAGAGAGCCAGATTATCTGTCTGGGCCTGCTTGCTGGACGACCCCGTTATATGCCCACCGTAAGTCTAAGTACGGGTACCCGTAAGTGGGGTTTACAGGGTCCGTAAAAGTACTTGACGTCGGCTGCACGAAGCCACTTATGAGCTTCCGTTTTTGCCTTTTTTGCCTTTTATCACATATGTAGTTTTGCGGTCCTAATCCCGTTGGCACTTGTGAACGAAATCTTGTGAACGAAGAGCGGGTAGAGCATTGCTAGATGTTGAACGATTGCGCGGCATTCCATTAGAAGTTGGGGATGGGGTCACTCCCTAATAATAAATATCTGACCTATCTTTAGCCTGTTATAGACGTGGCTGGGATATATGTCGGGAAGGAGGTGCCCTTGCCCTCAGTTGACCCCTTTTATTAGCAAGTCAAGTCAAACATCCTTCATTATAACGCCAATAACATTTACTGTCAGTTAGTCATATTCATTTTTCGTTGAACGTCAGAAATATTGAAAATTAGTCAGCGTTTTTTGCTTTCTACTCTACATCTCTGCATTTCTTTCTAGGGGGTAGGGGCGGGGGGTTACACATTGTTGGGTTGGGGGGGGGGGCGGTAAAGCCCCCCCCCTATTGATTGCCCAGATTCGCTAGGTCGGGCGTTTTGCCGTTAAAATGCGCTCGGTCGGGGTTTTACCGCCAAAATCCGCTTGGAAGGAGTATTTTTCGCGGCAACCCGCTCTATGAACGCACATTTTCAGAGCCTGCATAGTCTAGCCTTGTGAACTGCACACGCAGTCATGCAACTCTTCAGTGATTAATTTAGACCTCATAGATCTTAATGTTAATTATCTTTTGTGTGTTATCCCTACTAATATATATGAATCTTAGATGTCTACGAAATTCTTTAGAGGACAATGCTTTTGAGTTCTTTGGCTATTGGTCTCTGTACATGAGACACAGCACGCCGAGACAAATTGAATAGGGAGCGACACTAGCTGAGTGATATTAAATATTAAATATTCCCTATTAAAAGTCATATAACACTTTGGCATTGCCCTCCCTGCTTGTATATCGCTTGCTGAACGTAAGACAACTAATCTAAGTCCCGTATTCAGTATGCGTCTTAAGCCAAAAACTTACTCTTGGTCTGAGTTTTATCTGCGAGCGTGTATCCTGTATAGGCCTCCATCTTAAGTTAAGATCTCATTTGAGAACGGTTAAAAACTTAAGATAAGTTTTAGGTGACTTGAGTTTGGACGTTTAACAAGATTCATGACGCATGCATGCACATTGAGAGACGTGCTTTGATGTTGATTACCGCTGTATATTGTGACTGTCTTCCCCCCCCCCCCCCGCCCGTGTTGATTGTACAGGAACACTTGATCTGCTGTATGTGGCAAGGAGGTGTATATTTCAAGTGGTACTGAGTTTTGCAGACGGTTTAGCTGAGCCGTTTATGCAGAGAGACGCAGAACGTGCAGAGGTGCGAGGTGAATATAAGTACAGTAAGTGAAATAATTCTAAGCTGGGTCAATCTGAATACTTTCAATTTTTGTTTTAATTCGTGAGAAGCACTGTGCAAAATGAGCAATAGTGAGTTAAAAGCCCTTGTAGAGGTTGGAAAAGAATTGGGCTATGCCGGAAAAGAATTACAAGAGTTTGTAGAGAAAGAAAAGAAGGAAAGGATAGATAATCTTAGGTGGGAGGATGAAAGGAACGAACGGCGTATGAGAAGAGAATTTGAATTGACTAAACTAGAGAAAGAGACAGAGTTGGCCAAGGCGAATCAAGATGTTAAAATGGTAGAGAGTAAGGATGCCAGTAAAAAAATGCAACGGGGGTCGTTGCCAAAACCACCTACCTTTAATGATGGTAAAGATGATATGGATGCGTACTTAAATAGGTTTGAGAGGTTTGCTAAGAATATGGGTTGGCCGGAGACTGAATGGGCCACGGATTTAAGTGCCTTATTAGCTGGAAAAGCACTGGAAGCGTACTTCAGAATGTCTCATGAAGATTCTAACGACTATAAATTGGTAAAACAAGCCCTTCTGCACAGGTATAATCTTACTGTAGACGGTTACAGGGCGAAGTTTTTCGAGACTCGTGTTGAAGATGATGTAACACCAGGTGAACAGATTGCTCGAATGAGTAATTATTTGACTCGTTGGGTCGAACTGTCAGAGACTCGGAAAACTTATGAGAATTTGAGTGAACTTTTGGTTGTTAAACAATTCATTCGTTGTTGTCATAAAGGATTGCAGGATTACATCCGGGAAAGGGAACCAGACTCAATCGCTGAAGTGACTGATTTGTGAGAGAGGTACATTCAAGTACACCAATGTACGCTAGATGGTAAGAGAAATGCCAAGACTTATGTATCTAGATTTAAGAGCGAGCATGATACTCTTTCTAAACGGTGTTACCGATGTAAAGGTAATGGCCATACTGCCGATCGATGTAAAACCAACTTGAATAAGGTAGAATACTCACAGGTACGAAAGAAGCCTCATTTTCGTAAAGAAGAAAGGCGTTGTTTTATGTGTGACAAAGTTGGCCATATAGCGAGAGATTGTCGGAACGCTCGACAGAAGGTACCGACAAATGCCATGGGAATGTCGGAAGTATCTAGCAATGAAGAGGTTACGAGTAGTGTCAAAACGGAGTCGGCTGGATGTTGTATGACTAGAATTGATGAAAACAGCTTTGTTGAATGTATCCTCGAAGGAGAATTGAAATTAGCAAATGGATACTCAATTCCTGTTGTCAGTGGAGGGTGTTCCGAGGCTAGTGCTCAAATTCCAGGTATGCCCGTTTGTAAAGGTCTCATTGGCAGCACTGTTGTGGAGACGCTGCGTGATACAGGATGTAGTGGCGTGGTAGTACGTTCAAGTCTAGTGAAACCTGAACACTACACGGGTGAAAGCCACGTGTGTTTGTTGATTGATGGTACTGCAAAAAGATATCCTGTAGCAAGGCTGCAAATTGACACTCCGTACTTCACAGGTAGCGTAGATGCGTTGTGTATGCAAAGTCCCCTTTATGATCTGATCATTGGGAATATTTCAGGGGCCAGAAATCCTAACGATCCTCTGCCTGACTGGAATCAACTGACTGACAGTAAGATTTGTAATGCTGTTGAAACCAGGTCTCAGCCTAAGCGACGCAGTGACGAGACTGTTCCTTTGCCAACGTCAAGAACTGTAGGTGACGACGTGACTGTTGAATCGCTCCTAAGTAAACAACAGAATGACAACTCTCTGAGAAAAGTTATGGCTTTTAGCTCATTCTATGAGTTCCCCGAAGGAAAACAAAACGACTACTGTTTGTTTCAGGGTTCATGGAGGTTTGTTGTACAGATTGGTGGAGTCTATTATTCCAGGTCGTGAATCTGTAAAGCAACTAGTTGTGCCTCAGTCCCTGCGTCAACAAGTGCTCACTTTAGCTCACGAGTCACTCATTGGAGGTCATCTGGGAATCAAGAAGACGTGTGATAAGATCCTAACTCAATTTTATTGGCCTAGTTTGCAGAGTGATGTATCAAGATTTTGTCAGTCGTGTGACATCTGCCAACGTACCATCCCCAAGGGCAGAGCTGGTAAAACTCCGTTGACTCAAATGCCTTTAATTGACAGGCCTTTCAAGCGTGTGGCAGTTGATTTGATTGGTCCGATTCAGCCATCCACAGATAGAGGTCACCGGTTTGTGTTGACTGTCGTCGACTATGCGACCAGGTATCCAGAGGCCGTTCCTTTGAAGAGAATTGACACCGAATCTGTTGCCGAAGCACTGTTGAGTATTTACAGTAGAGTAGGATTTCCTGATGAGATTCTCAGTGACATGGGTTCCCAGTTTACTTCTGATCTTATGAAGGAAATTTGTCGTTTGGTCTCAATTAAACAATTAACTACTACCCCATACCATCCAATTTGCAATGGTCTTGTAGAGCGCTTTAATGGCGTACTTAAGCAGATTTTGAAACGGTTATGTCATGAAAAGCCCCGTGAATGGGACAGATATCTGCCTGCGGTCTTGTTTGCTTTTCGTGAAGCGACCCAAGAAAGCTTGGGTTTCTCTCCCTTTGAAATGTTGTATGGTCGCACAGTTCGTGGGCCGATGCAGGTATTGAAAGAGGTTTGGACGAAGGACATTGATTCTAACGAAGTGAAAACTACTTAAGAGTACGTTCTTGACTTGAGAAATCGACTGGAAGAAACATGTAAGTTAGCTCATCAAGAGTTGACAAAAGCACAGAAAAGACAAGAGATATTATGATCGAGGTACCAAGGAAAAGCTTATAAAGATGGGAGATAAAGTGCTCATATTGTTGCCAACGTCTAATAACAAGTTGTTAATGCAGTGGAAAGGTCCTTTTGAAGTGAAGCGATGTGTAGCTCCCAATGATTATGCAATTAATGTGAATGGAAAACTCAAAGTGTACCATGCGAACTTGTTGAAAGTGTATAATATTCGCACTGACGTAGATTCTGAGTTTGCAGCTACAGCCATAATTGAATGTGATGAGGATGGTGACGACGATTTGTTGCATTTACCTGGAGGGTCTGGTCAGGAAAACTTAAAGGATGTGATGATAAACCCAGACCTTACAGACGAACAGAAAAGGCAGGTAGGCCTTCTGCTAGAAGAGTGTAGGCATATCTTCTCAGAGTCGCCTGGTTCTACACACCTTGTAGAACATAAGTTATCTTTGACATCGAGTGAGCCTGTGAGATCAAAACCTCAACCTTTACCTTATGCTGTTCGCGCAGATGTCAAACGTGAAGTTGAGAAAATGTTAGAGCTTGGTGTAATTGAGAAAAGTAATTCACCGTATTCGTCTAACGTAGTAATGGTGAAAGAAGCAGATGGAACTTACAGAGTCTGTATAGACTTTCGTAAACTTAATCAAATAACTGTATTTGATTCGGAACCTATGCCCTTCGTAGATGACATATTTGCTAAAGTTTGCGGTGATACTTACTTTTCGAAAATTGATTTTTCAAAGGGGTACTGGCAAATACCCATGGAGGAAACGTCTAAGCCTATGACGTCATTTGTCACAGCCGAAGGTTCGTTTCAGTTTATCAAGATGCCTATTGGGATGGTAAAGGCTAGCGCGACATTTAATCGTATGGTAAGGAAACTGCTAGAAGGCATATCTCAAGCGGAAGGGTATGTTGACGATGTGCTCGCCCACACGCGATCTTGGGATGAACAAATGAATGTGTTGCGTGAACTTTTGGATCGGGTGAGTCAAGCCAACCTGACTATTCGTCCAAGTAAATGTTTTATCAGATACACTGATTTAAAATTCGTCGGTCACCAAGTGTCGGGAAATGAGATTAAGCCGCATCCTGACAAAGTGTCAGAGATGCTAGAAGCCCCTCGTCCCTTGACTAAAAGACAAGTAAGATCCTTTTTGGGAATGATTGGATATTTTCGGAAATTCATGCCTAATTTTGCTGCCATCGCTGTTCTGTTAACCGACTTGACTCGAATAGGTGAACCGAATCGAGTAAAGTGGGGAGACGCACAAGAAAAGTCTTTCTTCAATTTAAAGGCTATGTTATCCAAACAACCAGTGTTGAGAGTTCCAAATTTTTCGAAAGCGTTCTACTTGCAGACAGATGCTTCTGATGTGGGTATCGGGGCTGCTCTGCTGCAGGAACATTCCGATGGGAAATATCCCGTTGCATACATCAGTAAAAAACTAACTTCCCGAGAAAGAGCATATTCTGTGGTTGAGCGTGAATGTCTGGCATTGATTTGGGCTATAAAGCGTTTGCAAACTTATCTTTATGGAAGAGAGTTCATGCTTGAAACTGACCATCAACCCTTGATTTATATTCACAAATGTAAAGTCACGAATAGTCGCATCATGAGGTGGGCTATGTTTTTACAAAACTATCGATTCCAGATTCGTGCTGTGAAAGGGACGGATAATGTGATTGCTGATTACTTGAGCAGAATGTATTCGTAAATGATATGCTGGATATTGTTATCAATTGCAATGAGTTGAAAACACCGCCGTATTTTCTAAAGGGGGGAGTATTGTAACGTGTTGTATGTTTCCGAGTTGTTGTTGGTTTCAGAGTTATTTGGTATCGGCAATTGAATATTTTGGGTACGAGTTTATTTATGTGAGAGCTAGCGCGTGTGTGAGATAATAGGAAGGAGTAGTAAGGAAGGGAGTGCTTTGAGTTGTTTCAGAGTGGAAATGATTTGAGCCGAAGGAGTGGAGTTTGGCGTACGTGTCTAAGTGCAGGGAGTATGGGATGTTAAGAGATGTGGTAAGGTATAAATACCGGTGGCTTGGTGACAGTTCAACAAGTCGAGGCTGTGTGCCACTGGGCTGTGTGCCACTGGGCTGTGTGCCGTTAGGCTGTGTGCCGTTACGCTTTGTTCTACTGGGCTGTGTGCCGTTACGCTGTGCTACTGGGCTGTGTGCCGTTTGGGGTGTTTATTCACGTAAGTGTTGATTCGGTATCGTTATAAGTACATTCATACATGTGTTCTTAATATTTGATGTATTGATGTATTGATGTATATATTGTATCGGGAGGTCATTATGTATATACTTTTATATTTTAGCCCATCGTGGGACGTCATAGAAGTGTCTCGTCCCATGAACGTTAATCCGGGAGATTGTGTATGAGAGAAGACGAATAAATGAAGAGATACAAGCTGTTCGTCTTCTTGCGATATTTCTTGACTGCACAATCGTGACAAAAGGCATGTCAGGTAAACTCTCTATTCGCGGTAAAACTATGAGAATGATGTCATCTGTGATGTCCTTTCAATATAACTTTCCTTTCAGTTTATTCTACTTCAATTTTTAATATCATGAGGTGCATTTTTAGAGCATATGCGCGTTTTTGCAGTGTTGACCGTATCTTAATCTTGTAACAGTTATACAACAATAAATTGATAGTGTTAGCACTAAGACGTTATGACGGTTAATTGCTAATAATTATAGTTGGGTATCCCCTCAGTACTTTACGTCATGTAAACTGACTCTCATACAAAATTGAAATTGTAATTCTTATATCTACCAATGGGCCAACGGCCTTTCAGTAATCAATACAGTATTTACTTACCTAATCTTGTAAGCTTCCCGAGTTACAGTCAGCCTGCAATTTCAGTGACGGGCAACATCATAAATGTTCACATGACGTTACTGCGATATAATTAGGGCAATGGTTGTTTATCTTGTTTTCTCAATAGCAGCCTCATAACTTCGTTGGACGATGTAGAACATTTGTCACGGCCGATGCACAGTCAGTTTCAAACAAATGATGAATAAAACTGACACTTCCTCCCGCCATCTTTTTTGGCCGTATCTGCAGTTACGGGCCACCGTTTGCGCACAGTGGAATGTGATTGCGTCTTAGGCTTGTGGAAACGGGCAACAGTGGAATCTAAAATGGCAAAAAATAATACTTGAATTTAGTTCTGAAAAAAATCCGTCAGGCGCCACCCGCTCTCGGCCTTTTAAATTAAGCAACCCATAATATCAAGATCAACGAACTCTCTATTTGTGATCATTTGATGAAGGTATGCCCTATTACACACCTTCTGGTGAATGTTTAGTATATACTGTCCCGTTAAAAAAATATTCTTCATTTTCCAAGTATACCCTCATTTCACAAAATGACCAAAACTTGACACCTGCCACAAGTATGTAATTTTGTTACAAATCAGCTCAATATTAAGTCATTGTGATCAGTAATAGCTCTTTGGAAAGCTTAAACCTGCAATACAGTAATGATGTTCAAAAATGTAAATAGTAGCCAAAAAACAGTAACAGAATTTAACACATCTAATAACATAGTTCTTGTGATACAAATAACGAAAAATACAGGTAGCCGTGCCAATGTCCCGAGAAACAGATCCTGAAACTTGGAAAATTTATTTCACAAATACTTTTTTGCGCAGTTTATTTCATACCAATTATCAGTAATTTACGCCATGTGTTCACATTTTAATAAATCTGGTTATATATAATGGTCTCCGATATAATTATGATCTACACGAATTTCTTCGATGTTTTTTTCTTGAATTTTCCGAAAATATCACGAAGAGCCATTCTCGGGGAAATACCCTGTGAATAACGTCACGAATTGGGGATTCCCCTGTGAATGACGTAACGAGTTGAGGATTCCCCTTTCACTGACACCCGCAGCTGTTTATCTATGTTTACCGAGGTCTTCTCTAAATCGCCGAAGCTTATTATACGATGCTCTATTCATTTTACCTGTCACCACTTCTTTTGCTGCGTTTTATTCGTCCTTTGTTGCATTAGGACTGCGTAAAATCTCAGGGCTACAGCCCGCCGATGCTTGCCGATGTTTACCGAAGTCTGCTCAAAATCGCCGAGGCTTATTATGGGTTGCTTACCTTAAGCGAATTAAAAAAAAAATCATGTGACCTTGACCTTTGCCCTTTTATGGCCCATCTACAAACTTAGCCGCATTCCGCATCTTTTAGTGAATTTGGAAGTCGATATCTTAAGGCATTCGACAGATAATGCGTTACAGACAGAGAGACAGACAGACAGACAGACACACCGAAAAGCCGAACACACCGACATTCTGCCTGGTACGGACTTCAAGATATGCTCCTAGCTCAGCGGCAGTAAATAGTCAATTATGACCTTCACCTTCAAACACAAGAAGGACAACAGCTGTTAACAGCTTTGTATCCTTATTAGGCCTCGCATATAATTAGGGCTATCGGCGCTTTCAATGTTTTGGCTTGCATCTTAAAGGTGTAATATTTTCTTTAGTCGTCGGCACGGCGCTCAATAATAGCACCTGTAACTAAGTGTTGCGCGCGACGTGTTTCCCGCGAGATATGATGTCGTCAAAGTGGTTACGGCGGAGGTCCGCCTAACGCGGAACACATTGTAGTTTTAAGCAAGCTAATACTTATTTCTTAACATGAATCTTTTGTTTCGTAAATTGTAGCTATGATTTATATAGCTGGAGTTCATTTGGTGCGTGTCGATAGCTATTAAGTTCAGTTGGATTGTTGGAACTATATATGTAAATATTTCGCGCATTGACACCGTGGTGGGCAAATGAGCATTCAATTATAAAACTAAAAGCGATTTTACGAAGTAAGTTTTAGCTTTTAAGAGGCCTAACTTCGTCACATGTATTAATTTGACAAACAGAAGCACAATATGATAAAATGCAACCGTACACCGGGATGGGCTTCCCGGAACTGGTGTCATAATTGGCCACTGACGATAGTGCGAGAAAGGCGTATAGTGACATTCAGAAAGGAATTGATACTTTTGCCAACGTGACTGACGTGAATGAGAGCGGAGGACCATCACTGCGCCAGGGGAACATTAACACGGTCATAACGCGGTACGCCAGGCGAACATTAGCACGGTCATAACGAGGTACGCCAGGGGAACATTAACACGGTCATAACGTGGTACGCCAGGCGAACATTAACACAGTCATAACGCGGTACGCCAGGAGAACATTAACACAGTCATAACGCGGTACGCCAGGAGAACATTAACACGGTCATAACGTGGTACGCCAGGCGAACATTAGCACGGTCATAACGAGGTACGCCAGGGGAACATTAACACGGTCATAACGTGGTACGCCAGGCGAACATTAACACAGTCATAACGCGGTACGCCAGGAGAACATTAACACAGTCATAACGCGGTACGCCAGGAGAACATTAACACGGTCATAACGTGGTACGCCAAGGGAGTATTAAGAGGCGGAGTATTATCAATTTCACACGTATTTTAGTCCGGAATTAAAGTTAATACTAATGTTACAAAATATTCGGCAAAATGTCGCGGTTTGTTGCAAATTTTCTTGCGAAAAAAGTTGTTGTGCTAACATTGCGTCATTGATCCCAACACGAGAAGTTTTCGGACACCGTTGGGTGTGAAACGCAATGTACTGATTACATAGTTATAACCGTCCTTCACGGGTTACAACAGAAGGTCGGGCCGTCCGTTCAGCAAACTACATACCACATATCGTAATGCGGCAATGCGGCTTTACCTCCCATTCTATCAATCGTTTCCAGCCTTGGGACAAATAACAAAAAATGTCATATTGAAGTTTTAATGATATATGAAACAGGTAATGGTGATAAGTGTTGTGACAATTACGGATAATGGGGGTAACGGGTGCATTGATACTTGCAGCTAATTCCGATCGTAATGGGTATGATGATAACTGCAGATAATGGGAATGATACTGATTGAAATAAATGCTGATAATCACAAGATCATCTCCCTGACTTTCCATTAAGGAAGATTAATCGCTGAAAGTGTTCCCCGTACGTCTTGGTCCAGCGGTAATCCTCGCTGTCCTGGTAGAGGAGTCGCAATAACATGTCCAGCCGCGCCCAGTTGTCTGGGAGATAGCCTTCCGTCAGGACATGTGCATCGACCTTGCCCTCTAGTGTGTACGGCTGCCACCAGGCGCGATCAATGCGGTCTTTGGTGACGTCACGTGGTACGAATTGAATGAGAGGCCGTCGCCCCTCCTCGTGCTCGGCCCAGTCCTCCAGCAACACGCTCAGCATCCTTTGGTCCAGATACCAGCCGAGATTCTCGCCCTTCTCCACCGGCGACATGACGACAGTCTCGCCGAAGTCTCGCAATAGAAAGACCAGCAGATCCGAGGGCGTTTCCGGAATTGCGCCATTGCGTCGCGTGATTTGTTTCCACGTGGACAGCGTCATGGCAACGTTGGCCATGGGACGCATGGCGTACCGCTTCCCGTTCGTATGAACAAACGCCCCGCAACAGTCGGAATTGAGCGATAATACCAGTTTCTCTGGAGGTAGTTCATACATCTCCGCACTGACAGGCCAGATATCACCGTCCGAGATCACAAAGTATGTACGCTTCATGGCGTCCGTGGAATTATCACTAAAATCGGAGCCATCCAGAAAACTGCTGGCGAATATTCTGCTGACTTGACTGATCATCACTTCGTTCTCTCTCGGAGTCTCTAGGAATATCAAAATGGCGCCGAGCCGTCTTAGCTCTGTGAATACGTATCGCAGTAGGGGATCAGATCGCCATAGCGAAGCGTCTCCAGCGAGGAGGACAATGCTGCCGTAGCCAAGGCGACGCCACGCAAGAACCGCCAGCGGAAGCGGAAATACGTAGTTCAGATATTCTGCATTGGTTGAAGATGATGAAAACACCGCGTACTTCGCACCGGATATTACAGTCCCTATCACGTGCACTTCCCCGCCATGGAACATATCGTCCGTGACGTCATCTAACGTAGTCACATTTCCACCGAATTTTTCCGGTGAACCGTCGTCAGCGGCAGGAAAAGAGCTTTCCTCATTCGTCCCTTTCATTTCCTCCTTCGCTGGCGTTGTTATAATTTCGACTTGTCGAGTAACTGACGGGGATGCGGTGACCTCGCCACTATCTCTGGACCCGGTGCTGGGTCCAAGCTGCTGATTGGCTAAGGCCAGCGAGCCGTAGTTCGTGTGCCTGTAGTACACGACCAGCAGGACCGTGGCCAGCACGAGGGTCGTGAAAAAGGTGAGGTGCCTGCCGTTCACCATGGCGACGGTAACTCAGGGTGTTCATCATCTGAAAATGACGAGTATATAAAATTTTAACAAATAAACGAAATTGTCAAAAATAGCTTGAGAAAGGCGAAAATCGGGGTGATAGGCGCAACTTGAACATGTTAGTACCGACTGCGAATATGTACATGCAACATCGACGGGGTTATAGGCTGAAACGTCGCCATTTCAGTCAGTCATTTGGCGTGTCGAGGCTTAATAATGGGATTGGCCATGTTAAAGAGTAATTATCTTCTAGCGTCCAAACCACTGTTTCGATTTCGATGCCGTTTGGCAAAAACATAATGCCAGTAATATGGGTACAAATTCCACTACATATGAGTCATCTACCTGCATTCATGTAAAGTCAAAGTCATAAATGCCGTAGACTCACGTTTCAGCCCATATTTTCCGCGAATTTGGCGCGATCGCTCTAAAAATCACTGACCTGACAAAGCAACCCTGTGCAATTTTAATGATACCAAACTTACGTGCATACTGCGAGGTTATCCTTTTTTAAGACACAAACAATATTTCTCCGTGCTGACACTCGATTGGCACGAAACGCAGTTTCGTAAATATACTAAAGCACACGTCATAAAATGACGTAGTTGCCATGGCGCCGAACGTGCTCTGAGCTATATTTGCACCAGCCACGCGCGCCATGGCAACAGCCTTTCATTGTCTGTGATTTAGTCTATTTGTCACAAAGTGTCTGCTGCCAATGGAGTGTCAGCATGGAGAAATATTGTTTGTGTCTTACAAAAGGATAAGCTCACAGTACACACGTAAGTTTGGTATCATTAAAATTGCACAGGGTTGCTTTGTCAGGTCAGTGATTTTTAGAGCGATCGCGCCAAATTCGCGGAAAATATGGGCCATAACGTGAGTCTACGGCATTTATGATTTTGACTTTTTTTTAGTCACAACGATTTTTTGGCAATTTTGCCAATGTCAAGATTGATAACTCCAAAACTATAAATGTAAGGTACCGTCTAGGTCGATAACAAACACCGAATCTCTAGACCCAATATTAACGAAGTTACCCGGGAAAATATGTTTCGTGACCATGACCTTGCTGTGACCTTGACCTTGGATGTGTGACGTTAATCAATATAGCCGTTCGCGCCAAATACTAATGTTAGATCCTACGCAAGGTGTCGTTTGTCTGACTTGCTCCTTCGTGGAGAAATTCAGGAGACCATTTTCCCGCCAAAATACTCTCGTAGGGTCCCATGTTAAACTTTTAAATTTTTTTGCAGAAAACGTATTCGGGCGCTTTGCAAAATTTAAGGATCGCATACAAGGTACCTATAGGCCCACTACGTGAAATGACAGGAGTGTGATTGAATGAAAACTGTGGACGTTATTGCAATTTTGCCGATTTTTGGTCCCATCTTTCAATGGTTAAGCGAATTTCGAAAAATTCATGTGACATTGACCTTTGACCTACATGGCCCATCTACGAACTTAGCCTGACGATGGTCATTCCTCATCTTTTTGTCAATATCTTAAGGCATTCGAAAGATAATGCGTTCCATTACAGACAGACACATTTTCGTCTCAAAGAAACACATCAGGATTTAAACAAGTTCGTGTCAATTTATATCGTCTCAGTGATTGTAGGGAAAACCTGATGATTTTAAAGTTGATTTTAACGGAAAGATATAATAGTGCATTTTGTTTCTCCTCGAATTTTAAGAACAGACCAGCCACCTGCAAAGAAATGGCTTGCAACAATTAAGTTTTACTGGACGTGTATGTAGTCGTGTAACTCCACAGCACTGAGATAATGCAAACTGCCTGTAGATATTGCTGTTAAACAACCTGCCATTAAGGCAGTTGTAGTTACAACTGTAGATGTATTAAAGGCATGTCTTTTCAATAGCTAGCGCATGGTAGAAAACAAGTCACAAGTATCTGGTTAATGTAAGGCTAGGAAATGTTGGCTTTGACAGCAAGCAGAGTTAATGACACTTTCTTGCACAGGCAAGTATATATAATAATTACAATCAGTTGATCTGAGGGGCATTAGCCTCCCTCACATAGACTCATGATGTTCGCGCTCAAAATTATTTGCATACGGAGACTCGTACTAAATGATGGGGCGCGGCAGCAATTGTTTTGTAAAACTATTTGTAGTGATAAAATATTATGTTGGGACTTACGTAACGTAACTGGCAAGTGGGCGAATTTAATAACAAGAACGGCACGTTTATGCAATTATAGTTATAAGTTACTGGTCAAGTCTTTAAGCTACAGTAAAAAAACGAAGATCGGTGGTGTCAGTATTGATATAGAAGAAGCTAATTGGTGCCAATATTATAAATTACCATTGCATTGTACGGTTGAGGAAAAAAACAGAAGCTTTCAATCCTGTTACTGAATTTAGCATTGGTCACAAATCAGTTTTTGCATAAATGTCAAATAGTAAAATCAGAGAAATGTTCTTTTTGTGGGACTGAGACTGAGACTAACCAGCACTTACTTTTTGATTATATTAATGTAAGGAGTTTATGGTTCAGGGTATTTGATTGGTTAAATAACCTATGCTTGACATCTCTGACTCCAACGTGTCAATCCTGTTTATTAGGGTTAGAACACTCATTGCACGAGCGACTTATTAATCATATTTGGTTAATTACGAAGAGACATATGTGTATAGATGTAAATGGCTTAATGAAATCGCTAATCTTCAGGAAGTCCAGAACAGTATTTTGTATTATTTTAAGATAGAACAGTGCATCAGCGATAGTGAAAACATGTCATCTTTTACATCGAAGTGGCACCCATTTATGTGATATGATGGTTTCTTTTGATGTGAGTCAATATTATTAATCTGATATGGTATGAAATAAGTATACCAATATGCAGGGCATTAGCCAGAAACCCTGATTGCCCGCCAATTATTTCAATTTTTGTGGGCAGATTTTTAGTTTGGCAGGCACTCAGGTGCTGTTTACCTGCCCAAAAAGAACCTTTTAGTCAGGAGATTTAGAAGAAAACCGTAGCGCTTACAATTTGATGCGAATAATTTTTTATATATATTGTACATTTTAATGACATTTGCAACCTCATGTGATAGTAGTATGCATACAAACAATGACATATTTATTTAAAGTATACCGGTAGTTCTTTACATTGTGATATATCTGCACATGTAAATTCACCAATTGAAACCATTCATATTGATAGTTATTTACTTGGGCATGAACTATAACATATAATTAAATTATAATAATACCTAAATTTGATATGTAGCAAGCTGTTTATAGTATAGTATAACACCAAATTCTTGATGTTATTGATTACTAATATATGTGTTATATGGCTAATTAATAACTTCCATTTATACTTATAACTAAATATATATAATAATATGTCAATATCATATTTATTGATATGAGACTTTAATTATATAGGAAATTCTATATTAAAATATGCATATACATAGGCATAAATGTGTCAAATTAATAAAATAATTAAGCATTAATTTTATCAAGCTCCAATCTCACTTGGGGTCTCCTCTATTCATATATCAGGTTGACTCGATCGGAAAAGCTAAATTAAGGTAACTGGCAATTGTCAAAAAACATATATATTTAAACTGGATGTCAAAAATAATGTTACAGATATATGAAGCCAGACATTTCTGGTATATGACAATTTACAACCAAAAAGGCATTATTTTGACATTAATTATATAATATTGTGATGCACAGTGTACAGTTTGGCTCCTCAAGTAATTAGGGTAGTGTAATATAGTGACTCCAAGATCGCAGGCTCAACTCACTTCACTTAGTCTGAAATATATGGCACATATGATATCATCTTGGTTTTCAAAGTTAATCTTCAGATTAACATCATATCAACCAATATCAGTGGCAAATGTTTAAAGGGGGCATAGGGTCATTATTTAGCTTTGATCAGAACCTAGTAAAGGGTTTTGACGAGTTGCATTCAAGGATTCGGAAAGGGTATGTCACTATCCTTCAAAGAAAGAACTTTTTTCCATATTTACTTCTAAATGACTGCTACTACAGGGAAATGATAAGCAACTAATCAAATTTAAACCCTTATCTTGTATATATGGGTTTTGATGTTAAAACCAAAGGGGCATGTACTCTCTTCCCCCCCCCCCCTTTCTCGGAAGGAGGGGGACCAGGGGAGAAAGAACAGTCACTATTCTTTCTGCACAACTTGACCCCCCCCAAATGCCACAAGTGGATCCCTGCTTCTGCCTGGATAGTAGGCTACTTAAATAAGTGGTGTCCCCAGCCATTTCATAAATTCTTGGATCTGCCACTGCATGAATATATTTCATCA
This sequence comes from Arenicola marina, assembly GCA_964019135.1. Classification (NCBI taxonomy): domain Eukaryota; kingdom Metazoa; phylum Annelida; class Polychaeta; family Arenicolidae; genus Arenicola; species Arenicola marina. Next base: position 2,246,344 of record OZ025253.1, on the reverse strand, counting down.
ATTTACATTGACTATAGCAAACTGAAATATAAGCATTTACAAGCTGAGAAGTACATAACAAAACAGGGTTGGTGTCGAACCGATCTACCATGGTGAATTCAATGAAATATTCCCATTCTTAATTAATTTCGAAGAAGCTGTTCACCTGTTCACACAGGCACAGTAAATCAGTGGAGGGGGGAAGCCGTGGGGGGGGGGGGGGGGGGGTAGGGGGCCCCACAATGCATACCAAAGACACATGTGTCCTTAGTATGCGTTGTGGGACCCCCACATATTTTTATATGCCTGGATAGTAGGCTACTTAAATAAGTGGTGTCCCCAGCCATTTCATAAATTCTTGGATCTGCCACTGCATGAATATATTTCATCAATTTACATTGACTATAGCAAACTGAAATATAAGCATTTACAAGCTGAGAAGTACATAACAAAACAGGGTTGGTGTCGAACCGATCTACCATGGTGAATTCAATGAAATATTCCCATTCTTAATTAATTTCGAAGAAGCTGTTCACCTGTTCACACAGGCACAGTAAATCAGTGGAGGGGGGAAGCCGTGGGGGGGGGGGGGGGGGGGTAGGGGGCCCCACAATGCATACCAAAGACACATGTGTCCTTAGTATGCGTTGTGGGACCCCCTACCCACCCCCCCCCCCCCCGGCCTCCCCCCTCCACTGATTTACTGTGCCTGTGCCTGTTCACATGTATTAAACAGGATTAATAACGAACCAGGTGTTCCATAGATGGGCGATAATATGGTCACTTGCATAACATCGCCCTTTAACCCTCATATATCAGTGTATATGGCCTGTTAATTCTCAGTTTAAATGACCTATTTACGATAATAAGCACAAGGATGGTTACCTGCTGGCTAACTTTTGAGGCAAGCCAGGAGTGGTCGGCATAGGACTAAGGCGTTTTTTTTCCAGGTCACAGCCACAGCCTGCACAGGTCAGGTGAGTGCTGCGGTGGCGAAGGCAATCAACCAAGAAGATGGCACACACTTAAACGCGCGCGTCCACTCGTCTGCTCTCGTGATATTTCGATCGATCCTCTCGGCGAAAGTAAGCACAGAAGTCACAGTATTCATAAGGATGAAGCCGATTCTTAAATTAAACTCATGACATCTGTCCTGACGACGCAGATCAATAAGGCATTGGAACACCTGTTTCGAGATTTAATGCCTCAGCCTCAGGTGTGACCAGATAACGGATCATAACGATGGCTATTGAGACAGAAGAATTACTGTGGAATAGATTGCTCCTGTAGAGTGTTGGTTTACAACTGGCTCGTTGGTCTAGGGGTATGATTCTCGCTTTGGGTGCGAGAGGTCCCGGGTTCAAATCCCGGACGAGCCCAATTTTTTATTTTTACATTTTTGTTCTGTTTACAGTATCACACATGAAAACAAACGCATGCACTGATGTTTTAAAACGATTGTTACTTACTGTCTAAAGAGGCGATAAGCCCCAATGTGTTTTTCTACGCTTACTCACCATAAAATTTGACCCAGGCCCAGTGCTTGCCTTGTGGCTGTGCTATTGAAATCTTGCATGGGACCTCTATGACGACTCCCTGACCCGCGAACAGGCAGAAGAGCGGCGGCGCATGCTATCGTTGCCACGTGACTCGCTAGATGGAAGCACATTTCATCAGTTAACTACGACGTCGCTCACTGGAGGGCGGCACTGTTTTGTGTGCAGGCATTTTCAGGTTACATGCTAATAGGGCCTAAGTAGCATGATATATCTACATAAGCTTAGTGGAAAAGAATCCATGCTAGCAGAAAAATCGGTCATCGCGTTTGCATGTTTCTGCCACATGAAATTATACAGTAATGATGGAGCAGTCGTCAGTATGGTGTCAAGCTGTGTGTGACGTCATACCCGGTGACGTGCACGTCGGGGACGTGATGCCGGATATAAAGCTCACCACGCTTGGTGGTCAGCTGGTGGCGCTGTCGTGGCGCACCCCCCGTGTGGTGGTGTGAGGGGTGGGGGGTACTTAATACATTGCTGTATGTGGGTAGGGGTTTCCTGCGGTAAAGCTCCCCCTTTTTCACCCCCAAAATCAGCTCGGTCGGAGCGTTTTACCGCCAAAATCCGCTCGATCGGGGCGTTTTACGGCCAAAATCCGAACGCAAGGGGTATTTTTCGCAGTAAGCCGCTCTATGAACGCACATTTTCTTCAGGCGTGGCATGGCAGGGTTTCCCCGTGTCTGTTTCAGGTTGCAACACGATGTCAGATAAAGACTTCCTCCGTGACCGTGAGCTCGTCGGCCGCATTGTGAAGCGACATTGCCAGATCCTGCATTCGGACGCGGTCCAGAGCCGTGTAGACCGGGCCCAGGGCACTGACCGCGCACTGGAGGAGGCCACAGGTACAGAGCTCGAGCCACCGACCGTGCTCAGACCAGGGACCAGCATGTATCCCTTCGTGGTGTGTGTATGCATGGGGCTTTTCAAATCATAGCTCTTCGCGTTTTAACTGACTGTGTGTTGTGTTGTAGATGTATCACATACATGTCAACCTATTTTGAATGAAAAGCGGTAGATCTGCGTGCGACGCAGTCACGCACGCCGCTAGGGGGTCTAGGGGCATGCCCCCCCAAGAAATTTTTCAAAAATGGTGTTAAATGGTGCCTTCTCCTGCATTCTGGGGAGTAATTTGCATCCCAGTTTTTCTTGTAACTGAACATTTTGCCATGCGGTAGGAATAATGTTAAAAGCGGTAGGCGGTAGAAGTCTTCCAAAAGCGGTCGTGTACCGCGTAAAGCGGTAGGGTTGGCGTGTATGGTATCAGATACAAGCGGAACCAAGCCAGGCATGGACATACTGTAATGTGGGCTACTTTTGTGCCCATATATTACTAAGCTGGGCCCGGAATTCTCCCTGGTCACGGATATAGATATAGACTTCAATGTCTCGTCGAAGATTACACAGTTTCGGAACATTAAGCGGACAGTGTGTGTTGCAGGCGACGACATATACGCTGCTCAGTTATGTTGCGCGGAGTTCGGCATTCAGACGACGGAAGCGGAAGCGAGGCAGCTCTTCCGCCAGGACATCCCCAGACTGTACCGTGGGGACGTGGAGGTGAGCGCACAGCCCACATCACTACCGTTCCCAACATGCTTTATGGAAGTGTTGAGAGTCGTAAATTGCTCATGTAGCAATTTTCTACCTAACATGTAATGACTTTATTTTTTTTTATAGACTTTCTTTACATATGGTCGGGTGTGTGCTATGTACTAACGGTTTCATATAAAAGGAAACACATGGCAACATGGCCTACATTCTAATTAACGTATTACACAAGGAGGCCACATTTTTCGACACGAGATGCATGTTGCTGCACAAAGAGGGAAAGTGCGTTCAAGAACATATTGGTAGGTCTACACTATAGGGCTATACAGTTCTCGCGATCGGGCCGCGACACTTCAGTTTGGGGGACAAAACGCTTCATAATGAACTATACGCAGCTATAAGTTAATTTCTTTCCAGGTTTATTCTAAAAACTGGCTATGGGTCCCATTTCACTAAACATGGTTATGGAAGGTATAGGCCTACCTTAAAATATTTGGAGGCGATGAAGCGCAGAAATTTCGAAATATACAAGGAAAAATCCGTCTTCAAAACACTCAAAAGCTAAAAATAGCATTCTAAATTTACCCTTGCGTCCGGAGTTTCGCGAGTTCTCCAAGCAGCGAGTGACGTCACAGAGTCTCACGTGCCTCCTCGAAAAATGGCGAGAGCTAGTTATCAACCATTCCGCTGTCAAAATGTGCAATGCATGGAGTAACGGCACACTAATGCGTCATTAAACCACATGGTAAAGGTAAAATAAGGCCAGTTGGGTGTGTTCGTATCACTTTTTGATCACAAAAATTTCTTCATTACTTGTAAGTTTTGGGTTTGCAGCGTTGCGCCAACGTTGTCACCGGGGAAAATGCGTGTGACGTCATAATGCCTCGTTTTTGTAGGACATGCAAAAAAAACGTTAGTTTCTTTGCCGTGGTGTCCTGTCGTAACAAATGTTCGTCATTGTGATGGCGCAAAAGAATGAAAAATATGTCGTCTATCCGTTTTATGCAGCTACATTTCTTCAATATTGTGAATCATACCGCTAGGCCTTCCGCAATGGACCCACCCCTCGGCCCCTGGCTTTTGCGCAGGTATATACGTCACGCCTGCGTCACAGTTAGTCAGGATACCAGTGCGCGCAGAGATTCTAAACTCGGTCCTAACACGTGCTTCGTTTGTCAACAAAATAAATAAACCGGAAGTCTTGGCGAAGGAGACGTTATAGCCCTATAGGCCTACTCGGCCTATAGCTCATTTTGTTTGGTTCATCCACCCACATGGTGGGCGTCGATATAATATAAGGGAACACGGGGCAAAATGACCCATCGGGGTCAAATGACCCACCACAATATCGCGCACTTGCGGTGCTGCCACCTGTATTGAAGCGTTTTATATTTATTCCTGTTTGTTACGTGATACCTTAACAAATCTACATGGGCGCTGGAGCAGACAGCTGACCTTCGTTACCGAAGTAAAAGATTCTGGGCTGTTTTCATCTATGGTAAACACTGGAAGAAAGTAGAGCTCAGTGGATACTAGCTTGGGGGGAAATTTTAATAAATTAACACTATCAAAGATAAGTCCAAGTCAAGCCCCAAACGTAATTCAGATGCGGAATATACTCCGCCGTATTTTTCATACGGTGGTCAAATGTTAAGGTTACTAACAGGGGAAAAATGACCCACGCTCCTTGGGGCAAAATGACCCAGTGGGCCGTTTTACCCACATCCAAATTAATATGTATAGCCTACTCTAACAGAAACGATTATCTTTAGCAAACTGGATGATATGTTCACTGAATCGGAACATCTTTGATGATCATGAATACGCTTGAAGAAGAAAACGATGTGCGTCACAGGGAGCTTGAAGAAGGGAGAGTTGTGCGCCCCTGGGAGCCGGAAGCGTTGATTGAGGCAGAGCCAGGCGGCACGCGACATCGTGTCTCCATTCGATACATACAGCTCGTCAGGATAAAACGCAAATGGGGAGGGGGTGGGGGCACTATTATGCAAATCTGGTGGGGGGTTCCGTGGGTGCCTTGATGCCTGAGGGAGTGGATATTTGTGATGAAAAAGATACCCCTATAGAGCGGACATTTATGATGAAAAAGATACCCATATAGAGCGGACATTTATGATGAAGATACCAATATAGAGCGAATATTTTAAAACTTGCGATCGTGGGGGGCGGGGGGGGGGGGGGTGGCTTTGAAAATGTGCGTTCAAAATGACCCACTGTGACATAAAACATGTTTTTTGCGGTAGTAAAAATTTTGTTCGTGTCACTCGCATGTATCCAAGCTATGTTATTTACAATACTACTGTTGTCAGTTTACCAAAATTTGGCTCTTTTTATATCACTGCTTGTCCTCCAAGAAATACAAAGAAAGTGAAGGTGGTCATTTTGCCCCATGTTCCCCTATATAGGTCCTGAAGATAAGCGGTTTTCATGTCCTCCGTGGGGCCTGGTTGCTTTGGACCTTCCAGGTGACGTGACCTATATCCTGGGCGTGATATAACTCCTGGGTTTGTCTTACTCATCGCTGCCGCCTATGTTCCAGACAGGGTCACGTGATATAACTCCTGGGTTTGTCTTACTCACCACTGCCGCCTGTGTTCCAGACAGGGTCACGTGATATAACTCCTGGGTTTGTCTTACTCATCACTGCCGCCTATGTTCCAGACAGGGTCACGTGATATAACTCCTGGGTTTGTCTTACTCATCGCTGCCGCCTATGTTCCAGACAGGGTCACGTGATATAACTCCTGGGTTTGTCTTACTCATCGCTGCCGCCTATGTTCCAGACAGGGTCACGTGATATAACTCCTGGGTTTGTCTTACTCATCACTGCCGCCTGTGTTCCAGACAGGGTCACGTGATATAACTCCTGGGTTTGTCTTACTCACCACTGCCGCCTGTGTTCCAGACAGGGTCACGTGATATAACTCCTGGGTTTGTCTTACTCATCGCTGCCGCCAATGTTCCAGACAGGGTCACGTGATATAACTCCTGGGTTTGTCTTACTCATCACTGCCGCCTATGTTCCAGACAGGGTCACGTGATATAACTCCTGGGTTTGTCTTACTCATCACTGCCGCCTATGTTCCAGACAGGGTCACGTGATATAACACCTGGGTTTGTCTTACTCATCACTGCCGCCTGTGTTCCAGACAGGGTCACGTGATATAACTCCTGGGTTTGTCTTACTCATCACTGCCGCCTGTGTTCCAGACAGGGTCACGTGATATAACTCCTGGGTTTGTCTTACTCACCACTGCCGCCTGTGTTCCAGACAGGGTCACGTGATATAACTCCTGGGTTTGTCTTACTCATCACTGCCGCCTATGTTCCAGGCAGGGTCACGTGATATAACTCCTGGGTTTGTCTTACTCATCGCTGCCGCCTATGTTCCAGACAGGGTCACGTGATATAACTCCTGGGTTTGTCTTACTCACCACTGCCGCCTGTGTTCCAGACAGGGTCACGTGATATAACTCCTGGGTTTGTCTTACTCATCACTGCCGCCTATGTTCCAGGCAGGGTCACGTGATATAACTCCTGGGTTTGTCTTACTCATCGCTGCCGCCTATGTTCCAGACAGGGTCACGTGATATAACTCCTGGGTTTGTCTTACTCACCACTGCCGCCTGTGTTCCAGACAGGGTCACGTGATATAACTCCTGGGTTTGTCTTACTCATCACTGCCGCCTGTGTTCCAGACAGGGTCACGTGATATAACTCCTGGGTTTGTCTTACTCATCACTGCCGCCTATGTTCCAGACAGGGTCACGTGATATAACTCCTGGGTTTGTCTTACTCATCGCTGCCGCCTATGTTCCAGACAGGGTCACGTGATATAACTCCTGGGTTTGTCTTACTCATCACTGCCGCCTATGTTCCAGACAGGGTCACGTGATATAACTCCTGGGTTTGTCTTACTCATCACTGCCGCCTATGTTCCAGACAGGGTCACGTGATATAACTCCTGGGTTTGTCTTACTCACCACTGCCGCCTATGTTCCAGACAGGGTCACGTGATATAACTCCTGGGTTTGTCTTACTCATCGCTGCCGCCTATGGTCCAGACAGGGTCACGTGATATAACTCCTGGGTTTGTCTTACTCATCGCTGCCGCCAGATGGTGCAGTCGTCAGTATGGTTTCAAGCGGTGTGTGACGTCATACCCGGTGACGTGCACGTCGGCGACATGACGCCGGATATAAAGCTCACCACACTTGATGGCCAGCCGGTGGCGCTGTCGTCGCTGCACCGACGCAAGGAGCTGCCCCTTGTACTCATGGCCGCCTCGCAAACCTGAAATCTGTGGAAGGTGAGTCACAACGATTTCGTTTTCGTGCGCTTTCTTTCGTCGGTACCACTTAATTAAGGTAGTATGCTACTTCTTTTTGGAAAAAAAAAAATCCAAGCCCCCCCCCCTCCCACCCCCCTACTAAACTTTAACATGGCAGGCTATTGGATTTTCGTGTATTGTCACCTATTTTTGATTATATAGGAAAATAATTGACTGTAATACATCCTGATTTTTGCGCAAGGAGTATTTTGTTGTATGATTACAAGCATAATACCATAATATTGTTTGGTTTTCTGGCTACTTTTTTTGCAATGTGAGCTTCAACTGTCCCACCTGAACTCCCTATAGAAACTCAGCATTGTCAACAACAGAATTTCAGGGGGTGGGGTGGGGGAGGCCTTCAGACCGATTCTTTCAAATCGCGCTGGGCACAGTTGGGCTGCACTAAAAGTTACACATTTGGAAATATTCTACGCGTCTTAGCCGAACCCAACGTGGAAATAATTCAGAAAGGTCTCAACGTCATGGCAATGAAGGAAAGTCGCCTTTAATGGTTCAAAGAAAGCTTCGCCAAGAACTGAGCGACGTATAACATTGGGTGACACCGGATCCATCCACTTTCTGTTATTCGCCAGGTGGCGCTGGATGCCGGCATCATGGACCAGGCGCTACGTGAGTTCCGGGAAAGAGTGGACTTCCTGTTGGTGTACCTGAAGGAAGCGCACCCTATCGGCGGTTGGACCACGGGCAAGAAGATCAGCGTCGTGAGGCAGCACGCCAGTCTGGGGGAGAGGGTGGCAGCGGCCAGGTAAGTGGGGGTGGTGGTTGGGGGTGGGCAAGATCAGCGTCGTGAGGCAACATGCCGGCCTGGGGGAGAGGGTGACGGCGGCCAGGTAAGTTTCACCAACTCTGAAAATATCGCTTACTTACCATTATTTACATAAAATAATACAATTAATTGAGTAAATATTGGAATTGCGATATGGTGAAAAACTGACTCCATATGTAGTGCTGATACATACATTGAATAGCATTTCTTCGTCTTTTTTGTCAGAAATTTTATTGAGAACGACCACTTCAGCAGTTTTACCGAGGACCTCGCCAGTATTGGTCAGATTCCAGTGGTCGCTGATCCAATGAGCGACGACTTTGCGCGCGTCTTCGGAGCTTATCCGGAACGGATGTTCCTGGTGATGGGAGGACGGATCGCGGTCCTCGGAGGTACGGTCTTGGACTCCTCCGCCACGCTTCCGGCGGAAGTTCTGGCCGTCCTGCGAAAACACTTCGCGTCTCATTGAACTCTTTCCGCGCGGGCTTTCAGCGATGTGTAATCATGTCTATTATTGGCGGTGAGAGACTTCCCAGACTATTGTGATTACTAAATCCTGGCTTAATGACATTGGTAGATTAGCCAAGGGATTATTTTGGGGATCAGCTTTGATGTATCGATCATGGTATGTTTCAACATTTGTGCTTTATGATGGGGTGGTCAGAAAGCTACGTGCTTGATCACACTTGAAATTATTACGCGCATATATTGGAGTGAGTAATCATTATATCGTCAATTATTGCACCTACTTTCAAAAGTCTTGTGGGGCATTCTGTTTAATGCACTGACTACAAATAAATTTTACTAGAGATGATGTCACATGTTTCTCTGGTTATAATTACGTTCACTCGAAGACAAACGTGCAGTGTTCTACACTTTACGAGTATTGAAGGAATCGTCTTGTCTCTAATGTCCTGTGAAACTTACTATCGGATCACATCTACCATCTCGAGGGTGATGTATTTATATTTGTAAATATGTTTGTTCGCATTAATATCATTGCGCGTATGTTGATCTCCGGTCGGTTTGACAGACGAGGGATGTGAATTTTGCTTTATCTTAACGATAATTTTCCCGTTACCAAACACGTTAAATGCGTATACTAATATTTGCATTGTGATCAACATCTTTTATTCGGGCATATTTAGTTTACATTTTTATTGTTCACTTAATTCGTAACAAGCCATTTCCCACAACATTACACCAGTATCTAAATTTTACTCTGTTACGGCCTGATGAGTGCTAATATAACCTATTCCTGGAAATTTATTGTCTGGACGCCTCTTGCTGGTCATGGCTGTAACTATACCAGTGGCCTTCGCACAAATTATAACTTTCGATCAGTTGTCAAGCGAACAATATTGTTCAGAAAATAGGCTTCAGATGAAAAAATAATGACAATTAACGTCGACCAGTCACCATGAGAAATTCTAGGTTGATGAAGTTTCGGCAGAGGAACTGAAAATACGCTATTATACACATTATTAATATATATCACATAAATAACGGCAAACTGTTTGTTTTAGATGATATATTGCATGATCAAATTCTGACATCACTTTGTAACTTATGCGCAGTAGTTCGTCCAGCATTCAGTGCCTTAAATAAGGTTTGAAATGAATACCTTCATTAAATGCGTACCGGCTACATGGTGGTATCAAACAGTTGTATCATGCAACAACCTATACAACAACACACTTCGTTTTGACTAAGTGAAGTGTTTACGTAGGACACAGAGCACTTCCTCTGGGACACTGTTGGAAGAGGATATGACCGAGTCACCCACGTAGAGGAAGCGCCCTCTGGCGAGCAAGTACGCGCGCTCGGGGTAGGCGGCGAATACTCGACTAAATTCATCAGACATCGCGTCAATCACCACGGGGATCTGGCTGACGCTTGTGACGTCATCGGTGAAGCTGTCGTTCACGTCGCTTGCTAGAAATCTCCTGCAATACACCATAAATACACCATCAATTAAGCTTCGAGTGATGATGGAAAAACCAAAATGGGTGAGACCATGGCGAGTTTCAGTGGGTGAGACCATGGTCAGTTTCAATGGGTTAGATCATGGCCAGTTTCAATGGGTCAAACCATGGCCAGTTTCATTGGGTCAGAACATGGCCAGTTACACCTTGTTCATCCTCCACAACGGCATGTACAATTTTCGAATGTTGTCGTGTTCATTGATTTTGCTAGTTCTGCAGAATTTGCATCTTCCCATACAATAGTTATTTCAGATAGCTTAAAACACGTTTCCCCCTCCTCTCCTCTTCCCGTTCGCCTGCCCTTCCTTAAACCGCCGTCAGTGCCTCACCTACTCCGTATTTGCTCACTCCAAGGCTCGCCCTACTCCTCACCCCTCACCTGGCCGCCGCCACCCTCTCCCCCAGACTGGCGTGCATGCTGCCTCACGACGCTGATTTTCACCCCCCCCCCAACCTCCACCACCCCCCTCACCTGGCCGCCGCCACCCTCTCCCCCAGACTAGCGTGCTGCCTCACGACGCTGATCTTCACCCCCCCCCCAACCTCCACCACCCCCCTCACCTGGCCGCCGCCACCCTCTCCCCCAGACTAGCGTGCTGCCTCACGACGCTGATCTTCACCCCCCCCCCAACCTCCACCACCCCCCTCACCTGGCCGCCGCCACCCTCTCTCCCAGTCTGGCGTGCTGCCTCACGACGCTGATCTCGCCCACCCCCATCCCCACCCCCCCACCCCCCCCCCCCTCACCTGGCCGCTGCCACCCTCTCCCCCAGACTAGCGTGCTGCCTCACGACGCTGATCTTCTTGCCCGCGGTCCACCCGCCGATAGGGTGCGCTTCCTTCAGGTACACCAACAGGAAGTCCACTCTGTCCCGGAACTCACGTAGCGCCTGGTCCATGATGCCGGCATCAAGCGCCACCTGGCGAATGCCACATGAAATACGTTCTACATTTAAAATGATGATTGCGCAACAACTTGAGTAGCGACCTTCTATTTACGTTAATCATAATAGACCGATCCAGGCTGTCAGTCAGTCACTGACATCACTGTTGCTTTTATCCCACATGTGCTGAAAAACGTCTTCCACGTGCGTTATGTCGGACCAATGCCGGTTATGTACTGCTCATTTGTACCTACCATCAGCTATGATCGTCAATTTTATACTCAGGATTAAGGAAAAAGGACTCAAGCGTGGGCGGGGCTTAGTGTCGGAGCCTGGATCGATCCATTGTCACCACAATGTAGTTTGCTTTTCAGAGTTGACTACATACATACTCGCACGGACGGTCGCACCTTCCATAAGTTTCATGTCTGCGACGCTCCCATCAGGATCAGGGGCAGCCGCTGCCTCCGGTGGAGTGACGCCAGCGACACCCGGCGACCGTCGAGCGTGTCGAGAGTGATCTCCGGAACCGGGTCCCCGGCCTCCAGGGTTCCCGGATGTATAGTGCACATGTCCTCGAGCCACACAGACGCCCCCTCCAGCTGCCCACCAAAAATGGATGTCGTTAATCATGAGATATCACGTGTACGGCACCCCCTTGTCCCCGGCCACTACGCCGACTACAGGTTAAGGGGTTAACCACATAAATACACCGCCTATAACGGTCATGCGACTTCTTTAGAAGGAAAAGGGGGTGATTCAAAATTCACGAATTTAAATTTTAAGTCCGCCTATCCTTTAATTGAGCTTATTAGTCAACGACTTTAGGTTTATTATATTCATTTATTCAACGTTTAAGGGAGAATATCTTGCCATAATAGTGTGCATAAGGCCAGGCGGTTATGCGTGAGTACTTAACAGGGAGAAGTCTTGGAATGGCTTACCTCCGGGTCCCCGCAGTAGTGTTTCGGAATTCCTTGAATGAAGTGCTTCCTCAATTCGTCCTCCGTTGCTTGGATGCCGAACTCCGCGAAACACAGTTTGGCTGCATACATGTCATCACCTGGTACACAGTTAGCAAGCAAGCAAATACAATATCATTAAAGTCGCGAGGATTATTAAAGTGCCTATTGCAACAAATGTACACAGATACACAGAAAAACACCGCGGTTACCAGATTGACGTAGTCAGCATATTTTTCCAGGAACCAGGCAGTTCACAAAGGACGCAGCGGCTTGTTGCCTGTATATATCTATTCGCTGGAACCAGCCTCGCCTATGAGACAGCCATGCACTGCAGGTCAGGTGTTTATTTCCTCTCTAGCCATTCAACATACTGGTAGTCAGTCATGCGGAACAGGGGGAGTTTATTATAACAGAATTAGGGTAAAAGCTGGAGGGTTCAATAATTCATACTGGGGCTGCGTATTGATCCAGGCTGTAGTATTAACAAATGTGGTAAGGGCCTTTAAGGCACAGAAAATGCTGCTAGATGTGGCAGCATGCTGTCACGTTATACTCCAGCCCAAGTTAAAACAAAGACAGATATTAGTGAACAACAATTTAACAAGCAATGTGGTCTCATTAAAGGCGTTTTGTGAGTAGCGTTAGAGAGTAATGGCGTGTTTGACTTTTTCTGTGTTAATATCTAAGTAGGACTAGACTGGTGTGAGGGGGGAGGATCCTCAAGGCCACACCCACCCACCGCCTCTGTCATGGCCGCTGCCGTGCCCACCGCAGCGTCCATCCGGTCCTGCACGTGGTCCGAGAGCAGTATCTCCGCGTGTCGCCTTAGCAACCGCTTAACTAGATCACGGTCTCCAAGGAAGGAACCGCCCGGCATGATAGATATAGTTACGGCACGGATGCTGGAATATAACAAAGGTAATAATTAAAATACCGGTAGTTAATAATAATTAATTAACTAATACTGATTACAAAGGTAATAGTTCATCAAAGGCGTCCAGGTTAGAGGTACAGGTGGGGAATTGTGTGTGACTATGGTAATATATATCTATATCTCTATTCGAATTTAAATTTGGTCTGTAAGGGACGAATAATATCTATCTTTTAACAAATAATACCTTCAAGCTGCTCATACAGGGATGTTCCAGCCATATGGCATATGCACATTGCTCACTTCAAAATCATACAAAGAATGCATAACAAAATCTGTACGCAATTTTGTTCCGCATCTAGTATCTAGTGAAGCATCTCGTAGGTAACTAATTACTGATGTTGCGATCTAGTGAGGTATTTGGGAACAATATAGCAACGATGCGACAATAAAATGCATAAAGTTCTTCCCATTGCACTGGGCGGCAAGCCAAGTCAGCTTTATCCACTTAGCAACAAGCCCCTAGAATGTTATTTTAGCCTAAGAACGCCATCCTCGTGATAATGATTATATCAACTAGGTGATAACCTACATATATATCACATGTTTAGCGGATGACTCGTGGTCATGTGGTCTCTATATAGAAGTGAAGTGATTCGTTATCACAGGAACACCACAGGCCACCGGTCCGGCATACGGCTCCACGTCCATCTGCATGTTATCCATACTCATAATGATATATATTAAGTATATGTGTCTGTATAAAGCAGCATTTGATTCAGAAAACTATACTTACCTTGAGTCACTCCAGGGTGACCTGTTCGGCTTGACAACTGTCGATGTACGTACGTACGACAAGAACCCCGACACCGCAGTGGCACGACTCTCACATCACAGCTTTTTGTTAGCTGAGTGCAGAGGGTCAACGGTCAAAGCAAAACGCCCACTTCTCGCTGAGTCCCATTGGGACTGGAGAGACAAAAGACAGATGCAGAGCGGTAATGACAAATTAACGTCAGATAAGTCTTGGCCATCAGTCGCCAATGACAGATTAACGTGAGATAAGTCGTGGCCAGCAGTCGCCAATGACGAGACCTATAGCTAAGGCCGGTTTGGTATGTTCTGTTTGTGTTCTGGGTGGAGAGGTTATACCACGTAAAACATGGGGAATAAACAATCGTGTGTCATTTACTGGTTTAGACTGTTGTGACCTTGAGCTAAGCCACGATACGCAACCCGTGATCTCATGATCTACTTATCAAGTTAGATTAGATTGTAGTGAATAGTTTTTGTTATTGCTAACATGCACCGTCGCCACAAACATGGCGGCAGTCTCTGTGGGTTGTGATCAAACAGTCTGTTCTGTGTATACCAGGGACGCTAACATGCACCGTCACCACAAACATGGCGGCAGTCTCGGTGGGTTGTGATCAAACAGTCTGTTCTGTGTATAACAGGGGCGCTAACATGCACCGTCGCCACAAACATGGCGGCAGTCTCGGTGGGTTGGGATCAAACAGTCTGTTCTGTGTATACCAGGGACGCTAACACGCACCGTCACCACAAACATGGCGGCAGTCTCACTGGGTTGTGATCAAACAGTCTGTTCTGTGTATACCAGGGACGCTAACATGCACCGTCGCCACAAACATGGCGGCAGTCTCACTGGGTTGTGATCAAACAGTCTGTTCTGTGTATAACAGGGACGCTAACATGCACCGTCACCACAAACATGGCGGCAGTCTCGGTGGGTTGTGATCAAACAGTCTGTTCTGTGTATACCAGGGACGCTAACATGCACCGTCACCACAAACATGGCGGCAGTCTCGCTGGGTTGTGATCAAACAGTCTGTTCTGTGTATAACAGGGACGCTAACATGCACCGTCACCACAAACATGGCGGCAGTCTCGGTGGGTTGTGATCAAACAGTCTGTTCTGTGTATACCAGGGACGCTAACATGCACCGTCACCACAAACATGGCGGCAGTCTCGGTGGGTTGTGATCAAACAGTCTGTTCTGTGTATACCAGGGACGCTAACATGCACCGTCACCACAAACATGGCGGCAGTCTCGGTGGGTTGTGATCAAACAGTCTGTTCTGTGTATAACAGGGGCGCTAACATGCACCGTCGCCACAAACATGGCGGCAGTCTCGGTGGGTTGGGATCAAACAGTCTGTTCTGTGTATACCAGGGACCCTAACATGCACCGTCACCACAAACATGGCGGCAGTCTCGCTGGGTTGTGATCAAACAGTCTGTTCTGTGTATAACAGGGACGCTAACATGCACCGTCACCACAAACATGGCGGCAGTCTCGGTGGGTTGTGATCAAACAGTCTGTTCTGTGTATACCAGGGACGCTAACATGCACCGTCACCACAAACATGGCGGCAGTCTCGGTGGGTTGTGATCAAACAGTCTGTTCTGTGTATAACAGGGGCGCTCACATGCACCGTCGCCACAAACATGGCGGCAGTCTCGGTGGGTTGTGATCAAACAGTCTGTTCTGTGTATAACAGGGGCGCTCACATGCACCGTCGCCACAAACATGGCGGTAGTCTCGCTGTGTTGTGATCAAACAGTCTGTTCTGTGTATACCAGGGACGCTAACATGCACCGTCACCACAAACATGGCGGCAGTCTCGGTGGGTTGTGATCAAACAGTCTGTTCTGTGTATACCAGGGACGCTAACATGCACCGTCACCACAAACATGGCGGCAGTCTCGGTGGGTTGTGATCAAACAGTCTGTTCTGTGTATAACAGGGGCGCTAACATGCACCGTCGCCACAAACATGGCGGCAGTCTCGGTGGGTTGGGATCAAACAGTCTGTTCTGTGTATACCAGGGACGCTAACACGCACCGTCACCACAAACATGGCGGCAGTCTCACTGGGTTGTGATCAAACAGTCTGCTCTGTGTATACCAGGGACGCTAACATGCACCGTCGCCACAAACATGGCGGCAGTCTCGCTGGGTTGTGATCAAACAGTCTGTTCTGTGTATAACAGGGGGGCTAACATGCACCGTCGCCACAAACATGGCGGCAGTCTCGGTGGGTTGTGATCAAACAGTCTGTTCTGTGTATACCAGGGACGCTAACATGCACCGTCGCCACAAACATGGCGGCAGTCTCGCTGGGTTGTGGTCAAACAGTCTGTTCTGTGTATACCAGGGGCGCTATCATGCACCGTCACCACAAACATGGCGGCAGTCTCGATGGGTTGTGATCAAACAGTCTGTTCTGTGTATACCAGGGACGCTAACATGCACCGTCGCCACAAACATGGCGGCAGTCTCGCTGGGTTGTGGTCAAACAGTCTGTTCTGTGTATACCAGGGGCGCTATCATGCACCGTCACCACAAACATGGCGGCAGTCTCGATGGGTTGTGGTCAAACAGTCTGTTCTGTGTATACCAGGGGCGCTATCATGCACCGTCACCACAAACATGGCGGCAGTCTCGATGGGTTGTGATCAAACTGTCTGTTCTGTGTATACCAGGGACGCTAACATGCACCGTCACCACAAACATGGCGGTAGTCTCGCTGGGTTGTGATCAAACAGTCTATTCTGTGTTTAACAGGGGCGCTAACATGCTCCCTGAGACCCTTCTTATGAGACTTATGCTAAGATAGACCCATCTTGGGAGACTTGTGCTAAGATAGACCCATTTTGGGAGACTTGTGCTGAGGTAGACCCGTCTCGAGAGACTTGTGCTGAGAGAGACCCGTCTCTGGAGACTTGTGCTGAGATAGACCCATCTCGGAAGACTTGTGCTGAGATAGACCCATCCCTGGAGACCTGTGCTGAGATAGACCCGTCTCGAGAGACTTTTGCTGAGATAGACCCATCCCTGGAGACCTGTGCTGAAATAGACCCGTCTCGGGAGACTTGTTCTCAAATAGATTCGTCTCGGGAGACTTGTGTTACGATAAATCCATCTCCAGGGACTTGTGGTGAGATGGACCCATCTCGAGAGACTTGTGCTCAGATAGACCATTCCTATGAGACCTGTGCTGAGATAGGCCCATCTCGAGAAACGTGTGCTCAGATAGACCCTTCTTATGAGACTTGTGCTGATAAAGACTCATCTCGGGAAACTTGTCCTCAGATAGACTCGTCTCGGAAGACTTGTGCTGAGATAGGCCCATTTCGAGAGATTTGTGCTTAGATAGACCCTACTTATGAGACTTGTGCTGAGATAAACCCATCTCAAGAGACTTGTGGTAAGATGGACCCAGAGAGACTCATCTCAGGAGACCTGTGCTGAGATAGACCCATCTCGGGAGACTTGTCCTCAGATAGACCCTTCTTATGAGACATGTGCTGAGATAGACGCATCTCAGGAGACCTGTGCTGAGATAGACCCATCTCGGGAGACTCGTCCTCAGATAGACCCTTCTTATGAGACTTGTGTTGAGACAGACCCGTCTCTGGAGACTTGTGCTGAGATAGACCCATCTCGGAAGACTTGTGTTGAGATAAACTCATCTCAAGAGACTTGTGGTGAGATGGACCCGTCTCTGGAGACTTGTGCTGAGAGAGACCCGTCTCGGGAGACTTTTGCTGAGATAGATCCATCCCTGGAGACCTGTGTTGAAATAGACCCGTCTCGGGAGACTTGTTCTCAAATAGACTCGTCTCGGGAGACTTGTGTTACGATAAACCCATCTCAAGAGACTTGTGCTGAGATAGGCCCATCTCGAGAGACGTGTGCTCAGATAGACTCGACTCGGGAGACTTGTGTTGAGATAAACCCGTCTCAAGAGACTTGTGCTGAGATAGACCCTTCTTATGAGACTTGTGCTGAGATAGACCCGTCTGGAGAGCCTTGTGCTGAGAGAGACCCATCTCGAGAGATTTGTGCTCAGATAGACTCGTCTCGGAAGACTTGTGCTGAGATAGGCCCATCTCGAGAGATTTGTGCTCAGATAGACCCTTCTTATGAGACTTGTGCTGAGATACTCATCTCAGGAGACCTGTGCTGAGATAGACCCATCTCGGGAGACTTGTCCTCAGATAGGCCCTTCTTATGAGACTTGTGCTGAGATAGACCCATCTGGGGAGCCTTGTGCTGAGATAAACCGTCTCAAGAGACTTGTGGTGAAATGGACCCATCTCGAGAGACTTGGGCTGAGATAGACCCTCCTTATGAGACTTGTTCTGAGATAGACTCGTCAAGGAAGACTTGTGCTGAGATAGACCTGTCTCGGGAGACTTGTCCTCAGATAGACCCTTCTTATGAGATTTGGGCTGAGAGAGACCCGTCTCGGGAGACTTGTCCTCAGATAGACCCTTCTTATGAGACTTGTGCTGAGATAGACCCTTCTTATGAGACTTGTGCTGAGAGAGACCCGTCTCGGGAGACTTGTCCTCAGATAGACCCTTCTTATAAGACTTGTGCTGAGAGAGACCCGTCTCGGGAGACTTGTCCTCAGATAGACCCTTCTTATGAGACTTGTGCTGAGAGAGACCCGTCTCGGGAGACTTGTCCTCAGATAGACCCTTCTTATGAGACTTGTGCTGAAACAGACCCTTCTTATGAGACTTGTGCTGAGAGAGACCCGTCTCGGGAGACTTGTCCTCAGATAGACCCTTCTTATGAGACTTGTGCTGAGAGAGACCCTTCTTATGAGACTTGTGCTGAGAGAGACCCGTCTCGGGAGACTTGTCCTCAGATAGACCCTTCTTATGAGACTTGTGCTGAGATAGACCCTTCTTATGAGACTTGTGCTGAGAGAGACCCATGTCGGGAGACTTGTCCTCAGATAGACCCTTTTTATGAGACTTGTGATGAGAGAGACGCGTCTCGGGAGACTTGTCCTCAGATAGACCCTTCTTATAAGACTTGTGTTGAGATGGACCCGTCTCGAGGGGCGTGTGCTCAGATAGACCCATCTCGGAAGATTTTTTGTTGAGATGGACCGGTCTCGCTCTCGAGCCAGTGGAATATGAATAATTCTTGTTGCCACAATCCCAGCTTTGATGTTACCCGCTTCACAATATGTAACCGTGAGCTATAGTCAGCGTGGCATCCAGACTCGAGCCATGTCACTTTGACGTTTATTATTATACAAATGGTCCGGACTCCGAAAACTCTTGTCTTTCAACCGCAATTGGTGGATCAACATTACAGTAGCAAATATTGGTTCACACACTGAAAAACATACATCTTCATGTGTGCTAAGACTCAACCTGACCCCTATTGCGAAAAAACAAGGATGACCTTGCTTTTTATGGGGTCGCTCAAATATGAATAGTAAAGGTTTGCCTTTGCGATCACGACATCTGCCAACACGTGCGTCAAGTGGCACACGTGATATGCTGGGTCTCATATCGAGGTAACGTCCCAAGTTCCCCGCACGGTGGCCGTATGCAAGCTTCGCTTTTACCGCTGCTGTCGGCCAGGGGCGAATTTCAAGATTCTTGAAAAAAGGTCAAATCAGCTTTAATTTCTTGCAACATTATAATTTTCAAGAATATAACATAAAAATAACTAGTCCTGTGTATTTAATACAGCAAAATGCATCTTGTCCCCTTTAAAAAAAGTTATAATTGTGACTGAACTTCTTTTTATCGCCTGATACGATGTGTTATTAGGCCTAGGCTGGTCCTTGGCACTATTTTGTAGAAATGCGCGGCGCATTTTTCCTATCAATTTACGCAGCGCCGCCCTGGTGATCGAGTGTGAAAATGCATTTGGGAAGTAGGCGACAATAGTAATATAATGGAGCCCTAGTGGATTGAGTCATTGCTGCTAGCTGCGGGAGGTCTGATTTTTAAACGTTAGAAATACAATATGAAAGTCCCTTCTCCGTGTTAACATTATTTTAAAAAGAGTGCTTAATTATTCATGAGGTCAACATCAACTAAAGGCGGCCTAATTATATTGGTTTGCCCGTTATGTGGCTTACTGAGCCATTAATGCTTCGGTGTGCTTTCATTCACTCATATAGCAATATGTTTCATGAAACAATTTTAAGATGTTATGATTGGAAGTGATGTATTTAAAAGATCTCTCTTATTGGCGGCACTACTAACAGTGCATATTTTTGAGCCGCGTTTTGCCGCCGAAACGGTGCACTCGTTTCTGGCAGTGTGGTTGTCTTGTGAACTACGTCATCGAAATTCAGGCACGCATTTTCGCCTTTTTAGATGCATGATAACTTAAATCTTACGTACAGGCTGAAGGGATTGACATTCACACAGTCAGGACATTTATAAAAATTAAAAAATGCTGCAAGAGCAGCAGTAATATGGTCCATTAAACGATACCATTCAAATATGACCAGATAATAGGCTGGCGAAAATCTCCCTGGGGCACATCACCGCATGTCCCCGCCTTGTAACTTTTTATTTTAGTTCAATTAGAGCACATATGATAAAGTTAAATCACGTACAATGTGCATAACATTAAAATAAAATTGTGTGTCCTCTGTTAAAAATGGTTGAATGGGTCGCCACTTGGTCTTTCCTAACGTGATTCCAGCCGTTACTCTGAGCAATATACCTTTCCGTGTAAAACTTAGACGTTCGTACATTTATTCCCCCTTGGAAAGTTGGAATTGTATTTCTCCATTTTGATACACAAATCTGTCTCTTAATAATGAGCGCAATATGATTTAACAAATTACTATTTGGGACATCCGTCATTCCCATTAAATTATTTTTAATTTACTGATAATAACGTGGTAATATTAATTCTGAAAACTACCTCTAACCATGTCGCCAATGTCTCCCAAGGGGGGTTTATACATGGATACAGGGACAAGACCCCGCCTTGTAAGTGTTGGCAGACGTACTTTTTCCCGCTCTGGTTCACAAATGCGTGCCCAATTTTACTTCCCAAAAATTATTTAAAGAAGCGAATATTCGCCAGGTCAAGATGTTCTAAATGTCCCAGATTGCAACCAGTCGTCCACCCACGCAAACCGCCCAACGCTACCCAAAACACTTGTCAGTTTGTTATGCATATCATGTTGACTCTCTTCAAAGAGGAGTCAGCAGGAGAACAAGCGGGAGGGGCAGGGACTCCACCAAGGCGGCGGCGTAGGGTGCCTAGGCGGTGTGGGTGGGGTGGGGAGGGGGGGTGGGGTGGGGTGGGGATGGGGGGTGACCCACTGACGGGGGGTTGTATTGTCGAGCTAATCCGCTTTCCCTACTATAGTGTTCAAGACTCGTTGATCCAGGGATCGTGTTGACACGTAGGCTAGCTCGAAGCTCTCGGAATCAGTGCGACTCCACCCATTGTGTACTCTGAGGAATATATATCGTTGGATAAATATACGTAATTTTCGGAATTATGTAAGAAGTTGAAATGTTGTATAGGCTTAGGCTTTCCATGCACTTGGTATTAGGATGAAATCATTTCAATTTATAAATGTTTAGATATATTGAAACAATCACATATTTGATCTGAATGTCTGTCTTAACGCATTGATGTCGAATATTGGTTCTGACAATTCAGAATTGTGGTTCCTGTAGCCTAAGTAGTGTAATTAATAGTGTAAGAACTCATATTTTGCGTTTCCACTGAGGCTAGTAAACTTAAATTTAGTGATATTATTAGTAAGACCAAATATTCCCTCATTTCCCGCCCTATGCCATAACTCAGTGTTGAGGCCATAACATCGTGGTTGACATGCTGCGTGACCATTGCATTTTGCTGTTTTAAGCCGCTTCTGGACACATACAAGGAATATAATACAATCAGAGAAGAGTATCCCTGCTGCTCCCGACATAGAACTTCATAGAGCAACTATTAAGATAATAAACCAATAATAAATGTAAGAATTAAGAGAATGACGGCGGCAGCAGAGGACTGTAACAAGGAATGTTAACCATACATGTATCGTAAATCGATACTCACGTCTTGGTCACGTGATGTCGCAAAAGTATGGCGCGATATCCCGCTAGGGGAGCATCGTGTTTTCGTTGAGAAATGTTTGTGGTCGCATTACAGTGTTGTTTATCAAGCCCTGAATGCGTCCAAATGAGTCTACGCAGGGAAACATTAGTAATCTGTGAACATGTTGATAGGGTGTATAATGGCGGACAGCTGATTCCAGGAAGAGGTGATCCAGGGCAATAAATCAGGGAGGATGTTATGTGGAGTGTGGTATTTAAAGCGACAGTCTATAGCTTCACTGGAATCGATACAGGATATTGACGATAGCCATGTTGGCCTTGTTGTTAATCTAGCGGCAGTGACCTCCTCCGTAACCTCAGTTACAGCTATCAGTGGCCGATCGCGACCGTGCCGGAATATTCCGTTATCACTGGACATGAAAGTGCGGTAGCGGGATATGAAGAGAGATAAAGGGTCTGTATATATCAAAGGCCAGGCAAGCGTGGGTTCATGTCTCGCTTACTTATACCGCGTCCAATCTGCTTGACCTTCTGACCAGGAGTGGTGACGGTGTTGAGGCGACAAGTGCTGGAGAGCTTATTCACGTTCTGACCAGGAGTGGTGACGGTGTTGAGGCGACAAGTGCTGGAGAGCCTACTCACGTTCTGACCAGGAGTGGAGACGGTGTTAAGGCGACAAGTGCTGGAGAGCCTACTCACGTTCTGACCAGGAGTGGTGACGGTGTTGAGGCGACAAGTGCTGGAGAGCCTACTCACGTTCTGACCAGGAGTGGTGACAGTGTTGAGGCGACAAGTGCTGGAGAGCCTACTCACGTTCTGACCAGGAGTGGTGACGGTGTTGAGGCGACAAGTGCTGGAGAGCCTATTCACGTTCTGACCAGGAGTGGTGACGGTGTTGAGGCGACAAGTGCTGGAGAGCCTACTCACGTTCTGACCAGGAGTGGTGACGGTGTTGAGGCGACAAGTGCTGGAGAGCCTACTCACGTTTTGACCAGGAGTGGTGCCGGTGTTGAGGCGACAAGTGCTGGAGAGCCTACTCACGTTCTGACCAGGAGTGGTGACAGTGTTGAGGCGACAAGTGCTGGAGAGCCTACTCACGTTCTGACCAGGAGTGGTGACGGTGTTAAGGCGACAAGTGCTGGAGAGCCTAGTCACGTTCTGACCAGGAGTGGTGACGGTGTTGAGGCGACAAGTGCTGGAGAGCCTACTCACGTTTTGACCAGGAGTGGTGCCGGTGTTGAGGCGACAAGTGCTGGAGAGCCTACTCACGTTCTGACCAGGAGTGGTGACAGTGTTGAGGCGACAAGTGCTGGAGAGCCTACTCACGTTCTGACCAGGAGTGGTGACGGTGTTAAGGCGACAAGTGTTGGAGAGCCTACTCACGTTCTGACCAGGAGTGGTGACGGTGTTAAGGCGACAAGTGCTGGAGAGCCTACTCACGTTCTGACCAGGAGTGGTGACGGTGTTAAGGCGATAAGTGCTGGAGAGCCTACTCACGTTCTGACCAGGAGTGGTGACGGTGTTGAGGCGACAAGTGCTGGAGAGACTATTCACGTTCTGACCAGGAGTGGTGACGGTGTTGAGGCGACAAGTGCTGGAGAGCCTATTCACGTTCTGACCAGGAGTGGTGACAGTGTTAAGGCGACAAGTGCTGGAGAGCCTACTCACGTTCTGAGCAGGAGTGGTGACGGTGTTGACGCGACAAGTGCTGGAGGGCCTACTCACGTTCTGACCAGGAGTGGTGACGGTGTTGAGGCGACAAGTGCTGGAGAGCCTACTCATGTTCTGACCAGGAGTGGTGACAGTGTTGAGGCGACAAGTGCTGGAGAGCCTATTCACGTTCTGACCAGGAGTGGTGACGGTGTTGAGGCGACAAGTGCTGGAGAGCCTATTCACGTTCTGACCAGGAGTGGTGACGGTGTTGAGGCGACAAGTGCTGGAGAGCCTACTCACGTTCTGACCAGGAGTGGTGACGGTGTTGAGGCGACAAGTGCTAGAGAGCCTACTCACGTTCTGACCAGGAGTGGTGACAGTGTTGAGGCGACAAGTGCTGGAGAGCCTATTCACGTTCTGACCAGGAGTGGTGACGGTGTTGAGGCGACAAGTGCTGGAGAGCCTATTCACGTTCTGACCAGGAGTGGTGACGGTGTTGAGGCGACAAGTGCTGGAGAGCCTATTCACGTTCTGACCAGGAGTGGTGACGGTGTTGAGGCGACAAGTGCTGGAGAGCCTACTCACGTTCTGACCAGGAGTGGTGACGGTGTTGAGGCGACAAGTGCTGGAGAGCCTATTCACGTTCTGACCAGGAGTGGTGACGGTGTTGAGGCGACAAGTGCTGGAGAGCCTACTCACGTTCTGACCAGGTTTGGTGACAGTGTTGAGGCGACAAGTGCTGGAGAGCCTACTCACGTTCTGACCAGGAGTGGTGACGGTGTTGAGGCGACAAGTGCTGGAGAGCCTACTCACGTTCTGACCAGGAGTGGTGACGGTGTTGAGGCGACAAGTGCTGGAGAGCCTACTCACGTTCTGACCAGGAGTGGTGACGGTGTTGCGGCGACAAGTGCTGGAGAGCCTACTCACGTTCTGACCAGGATTGGTGACAGTGTTGAGGCGACAAGTGCTGGAGAGCCTACTCAGGTTCTGACCAGGAGTGGTGACAGTGTTGAGGCGACAAGTGCTGGAGAGCCTACTCACGTTCTGACCAGGAGTGGTGACGGTGTTGAGGCGACAAGTGCTGGAGAGCCTATTCACGTTCTGACCAGGAGTGGTGACGGTGTTGAGGCGACAAGTGCTGGAGAGCCTACTCCCGTTCTGACCAGGAGTGGTGACAGTGTTGAGGCGACAAGTGCTGGAGAGCCTATTCACGTTCTGACCAGGAGTGGTGACGGTGTTGAGGCGGCAAGTGCTGGAGAGCCTATTCACGTTCTGACCAGGAGGGGTGACAGTGTTGAGGCGACAAGTGCTGGAGAGCCTACTCACGTTCTGACCAGGAGTGGTGACAGTGTTGAGGCGACAAGTGCTGGAGAGCTTACTCACGTTCTGACCAGGAGTGGTGACGGTGTTAAGGCGACAAGTGCTGGAGAGCTTATTCACGTTCTGACCAGGAGTGGTGACGGTGTTGAGGCGACAAGTGCTGGAGAGCCTACTCACGTTCTGACCAGGAGTAGAGACGGTGTTAAGGCGACAAGTGCTGGAGAGCCTACTCACGTTCTGACCAGGAGTGGTGACGGTGTTGAGGCGACAAGTGCTGGAGAGCCTACTCACGTTCTGACCAGGAGTGGTGACAGTGTTGAGGCGACAAGTGCTGGAGAGCCTACTCACGTTCTGACCAGGAGTGGTGACGGTGTTGAGGCGACAAGTGCTGGAGAGCCTATTCACGTTCTGACCAGGAGTGGTGACGGTGTTGAGGCGACAAGTGCTGGAGAGCCTACTCACGTTCTGACCAGGAGTGGTGACGGTGTTGAGGCGACAAGTGCTGGAGAGCCTACTCACGTTTTGACCAGGAGTGGTGCCGGTGTTGAGGCGACAAGTGCTGGAGAGCCTACTCACGTTCTGACCAGGAGTGGTGACAGTGTTGAGGCGACAAGTGCTGGAGAGCCTACTCACGTTCTGACCAGGAGTGGTGACGGTGTTAAGGCGACAAGTGCTGGAGAGCCTAGTCACGTTCTGACCAGGAGTGGTGACGGTGTTGAGGCGACAAGTGCTGGAGAGCCTACTCACGTTTTGACCAGGAGTGGTGCCGGTGTTGAGGCGACAAGTGCTGGAGAGCCTACTCACGTTCTGACCAGGAGTGGTGACAGTGTTGAGGCGACAAGTGCTGGAGAGCCTACTCACGTTCTGACCAGGAGTGGTGACGGTGTTAAGGCGACAAGTGTTGGAGAGCCTACTCACGTTCTGACCAGGAGTGGTGACGGTGTTAAGGCGACAAGTGCTGGAGAGCCTACTCACGTTCTGACCAGGAGTGGTGACGGTGTTAAGGCGATAAGTGCTGGAGAGCCTACTCACGTTCTGACCAGGAGTGGTGACGGTGTTGAGGCGACAAGTGCTGGAGAGCCTATTCACGTTCTGACCAGGAGTGGTGACGGTGTTGAGGCGACAAGTGCTGGAGAGCCTATTCACGTTCTGACCAGGAGTGGTGACGGTGTTAAGGCGACAAGTGCTGGAGAGCCTACTCACGTTCTGAGCAGGAGTGGTGACGGTGTTGAGGCGACAAGTGCTGGAGGGCCTACTCACGTTCTGACCAGGAGTGGTGACGGTGTTGAGGCGACAAGTGCTGGAGAGCCTACTCATGTTCTGACCAGGAGTGGTGACAGTGTTGAGGCGACAAGTGCTGGAGAGCCTATTCACGTTCTGACCAGGAGTGGTGACGGTGTTGAGGCGACAAGTGCTGGAGAGCCTATTCACGTTCTGACCAGGAGTGGTGACGGTGTTGAGGCGACAAGTGCTGGAGAGCCTACTCACGTTCTGACCAGGAGTGGTGACGGTGTTGAGGCGACAAGTGCTAGAGAGCCTACTCACGTTCTGACCAGGAGTGGTGACAGTGTTGAGGCGACAAGTGCTGGAGAGCCTATTCACGTTCTGACCAGGAGTGGTGACGGTGTTGAGGCGACAAGTGCTGGAGAGCCTATTCACGTTCTGACCAGGAGTGGTGACGGTGTTGAGGCGACAAGTGCTGGAGAGCCTATTCACGTTCTGACCAGGAGTGGTGACGGTGTTGAGGCGACAAGTGCTGGAGAGCCTACTCACGTTCTGACCAGGAGTGGTGACGGTGTTGAGGCGACAAGTGCTGGAGAGCCTATTCACGTTCTGACCAGGAGTGGTGACGGTGTTGAGGCGACAAGTGCTGGAGAGCCTACTCACGTTCTGACCAGGAGTGGTGACAGTGTTGAGCCGACAAGTGCTGGAGAGCCTACTCACGTTCTGACCAGGAGTGGTGACGGTGTTGAGGCGACAAGTGCTGGAGAGCCTACTCACGTTCTGACCAGGAGTTGTGACGGTGTTGAGGCGACAAGTGCTGGAGAGCCTACTCACGTTCTGACCAGGAGTGGTGACGGTGTTGCGGCGACAAGTGCTGGAGAGCCTACTCACGTTCTGACCAGGATTGGTGACAGTGTTGAGGCGACAAGTGCTGGAGAGCCTACTCAGGTTCTGACCAGGAGTGGTGACAGTGTTGAGGCGACAAGTGCTGGAGAGCCTACTCACGTTCTGACCAGGAGTGGTGACGGTGTTGAGGCGACAAGTGCTGGAGAGCCTATTCACGTTCTGACCAGGAGTGGTGACGGTGTTGAGGCGACAAGTGCTGGAGAGCCTATTCACGTTCTGACCAGGAGTGGTGACAGTGTTGAGGCGACAAGTGCTGGAGAGCCTATTCACGTTCTGACCAGGAGTGGTGACGGTGTTGAGGCGGCAAGTGCTGGAGAGCCTATTCACGTTCTGACCAGGAGGGGTGACAGTGTTGAGGCGACAAGTGCTGGAGAGCCTACTCACGTTCTGACCAGGAGTGGTGACAGTGTTGAGGCGACAAGTGCTGGAGAGCCTACTCACGTTCTGACCAGGAGTGGTGACGGTGTTGAGGCGACAAGTGCTGGAGAGCCTACTCACGTTCTGACCAGGAGTGGTGACGGTGTTGAGGCGACAAGTGCTGGAGAGCCTATTCACGTTCTGACCAGGAGTGGTGACGGTGTTGAGGCGACAAGTGCTGGAGAGCCTACTCACGTTCTGACCAGGAGTGGTGACAGTGTTGAGGCGACAAGTGCTGGAGAGCCTACTCACGTTCTGACCAGGAGTGGTGACGGTGTTGAGGCGACAAGTGCTGGAGAGCCTACTCACGTTCTGACCAGGAGTGGTGACGGTGTTGAGGCGACAAGTGCTGGAGAGCCTACTCACGTTCTGACCAGGAGTGGTGACGGTGTTGAGGCGACAAGTGCTGGAGAGCCTACTCACGTTCTGACCAGGAGTGGTGACAGTGTTGAGGCGACAAGGGCTGGAGAGCCTACTCACGTTCTGACCAGGAGTGGTGACAGTGTTGAGGCGACAAGTGCTGGAGAGCCTATTCACGTTCTGACCAGGAGTGGTGACGGTGTTGAGGCGACAAGTGCTGGAGAGCCTATTCACGTTCTGACCAGGAGTGGTGACGGTGTTGAGGCGACAAGTCCTGGAGAGCCTACTCACGTTCTGACCAGGAGTGGTGACAGTGTTGAGGCGACAAGTGCTGGAGAGCCTATTCACGTTCTGACCAGGAGTGGTGACGGTGTTGAGGCGGCAAGTGCTGGAGAGCCTATTCACGTTCTGACCAGGAGTGGTGACAGTGTTGAGGCGACAAGTGCTGGAGAGCCTACTCACGTTCTGACCAGGAGTGGTGACAGTGTTGAGGCGACAAGTGCTGGAGAGCCTACTCACGTTCTGACCAGGAGTGGTGACGGTGTTGAGGCGACAAGTGCTGGAGAGCCTACTCACGTTCTGACCAGGAGTGGTGACGGTGTTGAGGCGACAAGTGCTGGAGAGCCTATTCACGTTCTGACCAGGAGTGGTGACGGTGTTGAGGCGACAAGTGCTGGAGAGCCTATTCACGTTCTGACCAGGAGTGGTGACAGTGTTGAGGCGACAAGTGCTGGAGAGCCTACTCACGTTCTGACCAGGAGTGGTGACAGTGTTGAGGCGACAAGTGCTGGAGAGCCTACTCACGTTCTGACCAGGAGTGGTGACGGTGTTGAGGCGACAAGTGCTGGAGAGCCTACTCACGTTCTGACCAGGAGTGGTGACGGTGTTGAGGCGACAAGTGCTGGAGAGCCTACTCACGTTCTGACCAGGAGTGGTGACGGTGTTGAGGCGACAAGTGCTGGAGAGCCTATTCACGTTCTGACCAGGAGTGGTGACGGTGTTGAGCCGACAAGTGCTGGAGAGCCTATTCACCTTCTGACCAGGAGTGGTGACGGTGTTGAGGCGACAAGTGCTGGAGAGCCTATTCACCTTCTGACCAGGAGTGGTGACGGTGTTGAGGCGACAAGTGCTGGAGAGCCTACTCACGTTCTGACCAGGAGTGGTGACGGTGTTGAGGCGACAAGTGCTGGAGAGCCTACTCACGTTCTGACCAGGAGTGGTGACGGTGTTGAGGCGACAAGTGCTGGAGAGCCTACTCACGTTCTGACCAGGAGTGGTGACGGTGTTGAGGCGACAAGTGCTGGAGAGCCTACTCACGTTCTGACCAGGAGTGGTGACGGTGTTGAGGCGACAAGTGCTGGAGAGCCTATTCACGTTCTGACCAGGAGTGGTGACGGTGTTGAGGCGACAAGTGCTGGAGAGCCTACTCACGTTCTGACCAGGAGTGGTGACGGTGTTGAGGCGACAAGTGCTGGAGAGCCTACTCACGTTCTGACCAGGAGTGGTGACGGTGTTGAGGCGACAAGTGCTGGAGAGCCTACTCACGTTCTGACCAGGAGTGGTGACGGTGTTGAGGCGACAAGTGCTGGAGAGCCTACTCACGTTCTGACCAGGAGTGGTGACGGTGTTGAGGCGACAAGTGCTGGAGAGCCTACTCACGTTCTGACCAGGAGTGGTGACGGTGTTGAGGCGACAAGTGCTGGAGAGCCTACTCACGTTCTGACCAGGAGTGGTGACGGTGTTGAGGCGACAAGTGCTGGAGAGCCTATTCACGTTCTGACCAGGAGTGGTGACGGTGTTGAGGCGACAAGTGCTGGAGACCCTATTCACGTCCTGACCAGGAGAGGTGACCGTGTTGAGGCGACAAGTGCTGGAGAGCCTACTCACGTTCTGACCAGGAGTGTTGACGGTGTTGAGGCGACAAGTGCTGGAGAGCCTACTCACGTTCTGACCAGGAGTGGTGACGGTGTTGAGGCGACAAGTGCTGGAGAGCCTACTCACGTTCTGACCAGGTCTGGTGACGGTGTTGAGGCGACAAGTGCTGGAGAGCCTACTCACGTTCTGACCAGGAGTGGTGACGGTGTTGAGGCGACAAGTGCTGGAGAGCCTACTCACGTTCTGACCAGGAGTGGTGACGGTGTTGAGGCGACAAGTGCTGGAGAGCCTACTCACGTTCTGACCAGGAGTGTTGACAGTGTTGAGGCGACAAGTGCTGGAGAGCCTACTCACCTTCTGACTAGGAGTGGTGACAGTGTTGAGGCGACAAGTGCTGGAGAGCCTACTCACGTTCTGACCAGGAGTGGTGACGGTGTTGAGGCGACAAGTGCTGGAGAGCCTACTCACGTTCTGACCAGGAGTGGTGACGGTGTTGAGGCGACAAGTGCTGGAGAGCCTACTCACGTTCTGACCAGGAGTGGTGACGGTGTTGAGGCGACAAGTGCTGGAGAGCCTACTCACGTTCTGACCAGGAGTGGTGACGGTGTTGAGGCGACAAGTGCTGGAGAGCCTATTCACGTTCTGA
Organism: Arenicola marina; assembly: GCA_964019135.1. NCBI lineage: Eukaryota > Metazoa > Annelida > Polychaeta > Arenicolidae > Arenicola > Arenicola marina. Next base: position 2,216,140 of record OZ025253.1, on the reverse strand, counting down.
CCAGGAGTGGTGACGGTGTTGAGCCGACAAGTGCTGGAGAGCCTATTCACCTTCTGACCAGGAGTGGTGACGGTGTTGAGGCGACAAGTGCTGGAGAGCCTACTCACGTTCTGACCAGGAGTGGTGACGGTGTTGAGGCGACAAGTGCTGGAGAGCCTATTCACGTTCTGACCAGGAGTGGTGACGGTGTTGAGGCGGCAAGTGCTGGAGAGCCTATTCACGTTCTGACCAGGAGTGGTGACAGTGTTGAGGCGACAAGTGCTGGAGAGCCTACTCACGTTCTGACCAGGAGTGGTGACAGTGTTGAGGCGACAAGTGCTGGAGAGCCTACTCACGTTCTGACCAGGAGTGGTGACGGTGTTGAGGCGACAAGTGCTGGAGAGCCTACTCACGTTCTGACCAGGAGTGGTGACGGTGTTGAGGCGACAAGTGCTGGAGAGCCTATTCACGTTCTGACCAGGAGTGGTGACGGTGTTGAGGCGACAAGTGCTGGAGAGCCTATTCACGTTCTGACCAGGAGTGGTGACAGTGTTGAGGCGACAAGTGCTGGAGAGCCTACTCACGTTCTGACCAGGAGTGGTGACAGTGTTGAGGCGACAAGTGCTGGAGAGCCTACTCACGTTCTGACCAGGAGTGGTGACGGTGTTGAGGCGACAAGTGCTGGAGAGCCTACTCACGTTCTGACCAGGAGTGGTGACGGTGTTGAGGCGACAAGTGCTGGAGAGCCTACTCACGTTCTGACCAGGAGTGGTGACGGTGTTGAGGCGACAAGTGCTGGAGAGCCTATTCACGTTCTGACCAGGAGTGGTGACGGTGTTGAGCCGACAAGTGCTGGAGAGCCTATTCACCTTCTGACCAGGAGTGGTGACGGTGTTGAGGCGACAAGTGCTGGAGAGCCTATTCACCTTCTGACCAGGAGTGGTGACGGTGTTGAGGCGACAAGTGCTGGAGAGCCTACTCACGTTCTGACCAGGAGTGGTGACGGTGTTGAGGCGACAAGTGCTGGAGAGCCTACTCACGTTCTGACCAGGAGTGGTGACGGTGTTGAGGCGACAAGTGCTGGAGAGCCTACTCACGTTCTGACCAGGAGTGGTGACGGTGTTGAGGCGACAAGTGCTGGAGAGCCTACTCACGTTCTGACCAGGAGTGGTGACGGTGTTGAGGCGACAAGTGCTGGAGAGCCTATTCACGTTCTGACCAGGAGTGGTGACGGTGTTGAGGCGACAAGTGCTGGAGAGCCTACTCACGTTCTGACCAGGAGTGGTGACGGTGTTGAGGCGACAAGTGCTGGAGAGCCTACTCACGTTCTGACCAGGAGTGGTGACGGTGTTGAGGCGACAAGTGCTGGAGAGCCTACTCACGTTCTGACCAGGAGTGGTGACGGTGTTGAGGCGACAAGTGCTGGAGAGCCTACTCACGTTCTGACCAGGAGTGGTGACGGTGTTGAGGCGACAAGTGCTGGAGAGCCTACTCACGTTCTGACCAGGAGTGGTGACGGTGTTGAGGCGACAAGTGCTGGAGAGCCTACTCACGTTCTGACCAGGAGTGGTGACGGTGTTGAGGCGACAAGTGCTGGAGAGCCTATTCACGTTCTGACCAGGAGTGGTGACGGTGTTGAGGCGACAAGTGCTGGAGACCCTATTCACGTCCTGACCAGGAGAGGTGACCGTGTTGAGGCGACAAGTGCTGGAGAGCCTACTCACGTTCTGACCAGGAGTGTTGACGGTGTTGAGGCGACAAGTGCTGGAGAGCCTACTCACGTTCTGACCAGGAGTGGTGACGGTGTTGAGGCGACAAGTGCTGGAGAGCCTACTCACGTTCTGACCAGGTCTGGTGACGGTGTTGAGGCGACAAGTGCTGGAGAGCCTACTCACGTTCTGACCAGGAGTGGTGACGGTGTTGAGGCGACAAGTGCTGGAGAGCCTACTCACGTTCTGACCAGGAGTGGTGACGGTGTTGAGGCGACAAGTGCTGGAGAGCCTACTCACGTTCTGACCAGGAGTGTTGACAGTGTTGAGGCGACAAGTGCTGGAGAGCCTACTCACCTTCTGACTAGGAGTGGTGACAGTGTTGAGGCGACAAGTGCTGGAGAGCCTACTCACGTTCTGACCAGGAGTGGTGACGGTGTTGAGGCGACAAGTGCTGGAGAGCCTACTCACGTTCTGACCAGGAGTGGTGACGGTGTTGAGGCGACAAGTGCTGGAGAGCCTACTCACGTTCTGACCAGGAGTGGTGACGGTGTTGAGGCGACAAGTGCTGGAGAGCCTACTCACGTTCTGACCAGGAGTGGTGACGGTGTTGAGGCGACAAGTGCTGGAGAGCCTATTCACGTTCTGACCAGGAGTGGTGACGGTGTTGAGCCGACAAGTGCTGGAGAGCCTATTCACCTTCTGACCAGGAGTGGTGACGGTGTTGAGGCGACAAGTGCTGGAGAGCCTATTCACCTTCTGACCAGGAGTGGTGACGGTGTTGAGGCGACAAGTGCTGGAGAGCCTATTCACCTTCTGACCAGGAGAGGTGACGGTGTTGAGGCGACAAGTGCTGGAGAGCCTACTCACGTTCTGACCAGGAGTGGTGACGGTGTTGAGGCGACAAGTGCTGGAGAGCCTATTCACGTTCTGACCAGGAGTGGTGACGGTGTTGAGGCGACAAGTGCTGGAGAGCCTACTCACCTTCTGACCAGGAGTGGTGACGGTGTTGAGGCGACAAGTGCTGGAGAGCCTACTCACGTTCTGACCAGGAGTGGTGACGGTGTTGAGGCGACAAGTGCTGGAGAACCTATTCACCTTCTGACCAGGAGTGGTGACGGTGTTGAGGCGACAAGTGCTGGAGAGCCTACTCACGTTCTGACCAGGAGTGGTGACGGTGTTGAGCCGACAAGTGCTGGAGAGCCTATTCACGTTCTGACCAGGAGTGGTGACGGTGTTGAGGCGACAAGTGCTGGAGAGCCTATTCACGTTCTGACCGGGAGTGGTGACAGTGTTGAGGCGACAAGTGCTGGAGATCCTATTCACGTTCTGACCAGGAGAGGTGACGGTGTTGAGGCGACAAGTGTTGGAGAGCCTACTCACCGTTCTGACCAGGAGTGGTGACGGTGTTGAAGCGACAAGTGCTGGAGAGCCTACTCACGTTCTGACCAGGAGTGGTGACGGTGTTGAGGCGACAAGTGCTGGAGAGCCTATTCACGTTCTGACCAGGAGTGGTGACAG